>JAQQPU010002065.1:0-37786 GCA_029168905.1 Artemia sp. Kazakhstan ARC1039 | reverse complement strand
AACATCTAATAATAACATTGCACTACTAATAACCGATTTTCATATATGCATTGGAATAAATTATTTTAAAATTAGATTCTTTAAAATTTAGTGCTACAAAGGTGAAGCCAAGTTTCGCGTTCAAGAGAAACCTGACTTGTCTACCCGCAAAAAAAATCGAATGTCGCTTATGTTTATACTTATTTAAATGTTTTGTGGAGCACTTGCATCTCGGTCCAGCTTTGTATAATGGTTGAGATAGGGAATGATGATGCTGTATTATATTTATATAGAGTGCACAAGACAAAGAAGGTACCACCTTCGAAATACTCATTTTGGAAGAAAAAACTCCCCCTCCTCGTCTTTAATCAAATTCTTTGCCACCTGCATTCGCATCTTTGGTCTTATATCATTTCCACTTCATAAAGGCAACTTAAATATGCAACTACCCAAAAAAAATGCAAAATATAGATGAAACTACCCAAAAAAGGAACTTTTTTTAATATTTTTAGGGAGAAAATATGAAGTAAGTGGCTCAAACGGATTACTCTGTCAGAAAGGATCTTATCGTTACACGCACTTTCGATGAAGCTAGCGATGCTCCTTAGAACGTTTTACACCGCTGGTACACTTGCATATCATGCATAATTGGCGTCCTATAAACTGGAATTCTCTATATTTATAAACAAAGTCAATCACATACGTAGATGCCAATCTTCGAATAAAAAAAAGATTCAGTTTAATTTATGATAACTCTATATATAAGTAAACACGTAAAAAGAATATGGAATTTAGATTTCATAAAGTAATAAAATAAACCTGTGATTATGTTGTAAAGATTTTTACTGAAATGATTAGATAACTAAAAAAGAGATAAAACTAATCAAATAAGTATACATCTTAAGCTATAGAATTTGACAATGGCGTATATCTACCTCTTGTTCTATAGTAAATATGAAATTCAATAAATGAAACTTTACTGGCTAGCGTGTGATTGCTCTTCCTCCTGAATAGGAAATGATATGAAATAAGATTACACTAAGCAGCACTAATAAACGCGCATTCAGAATTCAGAATCAGAACCTTTTATTACCAAAAACAACAATCATAATCACGACCCTGTCCAAACTAAACGAAATTGCTTTTTAAAAATATAATAAGGAACAATTATTTTTGTTTAACTTCATTTGTTTCTAGACAATTTTAGGGAAAAGTCTAAGTTTCTAACTAGATTAAATTTTTTTGATATTTGAAAATTCGTAAATTCAAATGTACGAAAATTTTACCGATCCTGTTTTTTTTTGTTTTTTTTTTTACCGATTCAGAATTCAGAATCGACATCACTTATTACCAAAAATAACAATCTTAATCATCACTGGGGCGAGACGAAACGGAATTGCTTCTTAAAAATAGAATAAGGAACAGCTACTTTTGTTTAACTTCATTTGCTTCTAGATAATTTTATGAAAAAAACTAAATTAAAATTTTGATATTTGAAAATAGACTTGTACACTTCAAATAAGCAAAATCTTTACCGATTCCGAATTTTTTTTTTTTATACCGATGCAAAATTAAATCATTTATTACCAAAAACAACAATCATAGTAACGACTGGGGCCACGACAGACGGAACTTTTTTCCAGAAATAGGATACGCAACAACGATTAGTTAAAACCACTTGCAACAAAAGGTACAAACAGAATTCAAATGACAGTTTTTTTCTGCATTTTGGCGACAATGATCAGTTTTTGTGATTTGGATTGGCACGGAGTGGTAAAAGTGGAGAGGGCAATAATAATATTCAGCTACCGTATCGATATAGTTATACCGCATCCTTATCGATACTACCGTATCGATAGCGGTAATTTTTCTCATTCTATGAAGAAAATTCTATGAAGGTATTTTCTTCCTTCTGTACAGTTTCCTTTCTCATATCAATTCAGATTTGAAGAATATTACCATTCAAAACACAACTTAAAATAAAATATTAAGAAAAACCTGAAAGAGATTTATTCCTTTTCTTACATACTAGAATACAGGCTATAAAATGGGTAGTACTACGTCTAAGAACTATAAATCCAGACTTGATATAACATACCATTCGTGATAAATCACAGGCTTCAAGGTCACAAAGAACCGCGTCCAATTGAGCCTATAAATGAAAATATTAAATTAAAAATATTGTTTGCTGTGTTTATGTAACAATTTGTTGTTTTTTTTCTTTCTCTACGGCATCTTTTTAAAGGCTAAAGAATACACTTTAAAAAAACTGAAATATAAATTCGAACAGTTATGATATAAATCTTAACCTTCCGATTCAAATGTCTACGGACAACTATTTTTTTATTTAACAAATTGTGTTACAAAATTGACACTATATATGCATACAATGAAATATTCTCGGAGAAAAATTTATTTTATATTGCACTTCCACAAATACTAATTGCACAAAAAATAACATATTGCCCACCATACTCTACAAAAGGAAACAAAAACAAAAATGAGAGACAAGAAAGGCCGTATCCAGGGGAGAGGGACTTTATCGGGTTTAAGCCCCCCCCCCCTGAAATTTTTTTCCAAGTGATAAAAAAGTGACAAAACGCATTTAAACAAATTTCTGATGCGTTTTGTAAAGTTTTTTTTGTAACCCCTCCCTCGAACAAAAATACCCCAACCCCTGAACAAAATCCTAGATACGGCTTTAAAAGACAAGTGAAATAAAGAAATCATCAACAAAAGTCTTAATATATTTATTCAAGCTTTCATTCTTTAAAATATTCAATAATTTAACTAATTTAATTTTTCTAACTGTTTAAGTAATTTAACTAATTTTCACTAATTCAAACATTTGAACTTCGAATTGCACTCATCAAATGCAATTCAACCCACAAATATGGAAACTCACGCTGATACAATCAATTTGACACAATTCCCACTGACTCGTTCAAATAGCTAAACCAAAAATCAATCTACTCCATAATGAATAATCAACATAATTAACAATTAATAACTAACAATCAACATTATAAAAAAGAACAAATTCCACCAACAATCAGCCTACCATAATTAACTATCGTCTTTTCAATCTTCCTGAATTTTCTAAAAATCGGTTTTTGGTAACACTAGACAGCCGTTGGTAATTTTTTATACTTAATTTGAAAATATGCAGTTAAACTGTCGTTACTATCAAATAGTAAACAAAAAATATATAAAAAATTAGATACACAAATTTATGCACATGGAAAAAAATTAATTTGAAACAGTTTTAAAAATCGTGTAATATTATTAACCACAAAGGTATTTCCATGCTCCAATAATTATGCAATGAGAGTAAACTTGACTTCTACATTCAAGAATGACGCTTTAGTTTTTAATTTAGTCAAAAATTACACCCTAATTTAATATTACGTTTTATTGCTTGGAAAAGCACGTGGATATAGTAATTTCCTTTCAGATAAACCCTTTAGAAACCGCATTATAATGTTTCAGCACCCAACTAGCAGCAACAGGAAAAAAACAGAAAATAGGAAACATCACACCGTCCCATGTGCAAAAGCGATTTTCCCTGTTGCTCAAGATGGGGGACTGTAGTTCTTACAAATGGGGGTTTCGGCTATGGCGATTCCAATGGTGCAGTTTTCATTTTGGTTCGGGTCCATTTTTGGTTTTTAGGCTAATTTTTGAAATTTTCACAAATTTGTTTTCGCAACGAACATCATCCTTAAGATTAATCGAAATAATAGTTACTTTACAGTTTTTTTTTCATTTTTAAAATCTTAGGTTACAAAGGGCTAGAGTTCGTTCTTTACTAGATTGCCCCTAAGGGGGCAACCATGATTGTAAGATTACCTTAAGTAGCTTCGGAATAGGCGTCGTCACAGGGAAAGACTCTTCTAAAAACGTCACTTCCATATCATCTAACAAGCAGCAAGGCAGTTTCGAAACAGAAAAATTACGGTCATTGCAGAACTTAACCGCGGCCACTGATAAAAACATAACAGCAAAAAGCCAGTCACATTCTTCTTTTTCAAACTGCAGGGCCAATTCCGCTGATCCATACATGAATTTCAGCAGTTTCTTTATATGATTAAGCTTGGATTGAAGATAATGCTCCGAAGTCCAGTTAGATGGCATAGCCATCACAAATGTATGCGTCTTCCATGTTTGCTGAACTATTATGTGAGGAGCATCCTTAATGTTTATTGAGATACTAAAAAGGAAGAAGAGATTTTCAACTAAAGTTGAGAAGAAGATATAGGTACTGAGTGTTAAGTATTAAGTATTTAAAGCACTAGTTACTTTTTCAACTCCTTTGTAATGCTTTTCATTCCAGTCAGTACGATCAGTTCATTTTTAGTTGGATAGAGGGGCACCACCCCCTTTCCCCCACAAAGGGTTTTATTTTTCGATATTTTTTTTTTGTTTAATTGGCATTGAGAACAACTTTGGCTAAACACTCTAGATCACCAATCTAGAGCCTGAGAGTCTTAGGTTTTTTCTTTCTTCATTCAAGAACAGGTGTCCGAGATGACCAAATTTAGCCCAAGATATTTCTTGAGGCATGAGCACAAATTTGCCCATGGCTTCTTGTAAACAGCTGGAGAGTGGATGTAATACTCTTTGTTACTGCTTCCGTGAGTCTAGTAACGGTTCTCAGACTGCCTGAAGATACCCTATCCTTAAGGTAGCCCCAGAACAAAGGAGGCTAAGACCTTCGAACTTGGTTGATCATCCTGAATCAGTCAAGACAGATCACAAGGCCTGCATAAATACTTTTTTTAAGTTAGTTCAAGGACAGGCTTGACCTCTGAGAGCTTCTAATGCATTTTTAGAATGTTCTTTTTCTCTTCTTTGTTTCGAAGTTGAGATGACTATTTTATAACTTTCTTTCTATTTGGAATCTACTTGTTCCACTGAGACTCATGAAAAACTTGATGTTCTTTTCTAAAATACTCAAGACAAAAAGAACACTTTTCTAAGTTATTAGTGTTTTTTTATGCTTACATTTCTAATATTTTTTAAAGATATCTCTAAAATTATTTGAGATCTCTGAAGCTCTTCCAAATCCCATGGATATTCAGTTGTCTTTACGAGACTCCCCCCCCCCCCCAAGGATACAAAACTCCTAAATATGTCAATAACAGGAAAACTTCCTTTGTTCGAGAACCTATATTACAAAGTAAGGTAAATATTTGTATGTTTTCATTGTCTATAGGGGTAAGTTTGGTTTACAATGTATTATAATTTATGTACGAGCTTTGGATTATGCCTTTATTCTGTTTATAAATTATACTTAAGGAGTATTACCACTGGACACCTTGGATTCTCTTGCATCAAAACAATCAGAAGGCTTGATTCTTTTAAAGATCTATTGGCAAGGCTTAACTTGCAAATTCATGTAAAATATAGCTAATGAAATAGATAAACTTAATTGGAAAAAAAAAGATCAGAATCAAGTTTTGAAATGATTTCTAAGTAAGCACTTGTTAATTAGTTGAATGCTCAGTCAAATGATTCCTTGTAGCTTGATTATAATCGACTCGAATTAGACAATTCAGTGTTGCAATAATTCAGCAGTAGCAAACCCCAGTGATAGCTTTATCATTAACAGGGATTATTTTAAGTCAGGTCCCTGAGGGTTATACTCTTGCTATTAGAGGGAGCTACTCAATATATAAACAATTTATTTCACACGAATACTTAGAAGCACAAAAAACAAAATTTTTGTTTTCATCATATAAACATAAAAATTAAAAATAACTCTTCAATAGCTAAATAAAAAAACTATCATACTGTGTACATGCCAGTCGTAAATTCAGGCAAGATATTCTAATAATTCAGACATATATTTTAGGTTGCCTGTTATTCGATTAATATGTTAGTTATACTCTCCATTTATTTATTAACAGGACTGATACATATCGTTCAAAACATAACTACTTTTATGTAATTTGAGTGAAAAACTGAAATTACACTCATAAAGAATCAAATTGGAAAATGGTAGAAACGAGGATCCGGCAAAGGGTATTAAGACTTAGGCAAGAGTTAAAAAGAAGCCTTTAAACATGCAAATATTTGGAGAATGCAAAAGAGTTCAAATGTGAAAATTCGCGCCTTTCGTTATAATTTCTAAATGAATTATTCCATTGTTTGTCAAGAAAAAACTACTCTATAAGGATTTCAGAATCTGGGGTGCCAAAAAGTGTTTGTCTCCAATACACCTACAGAATTTTTCACCTTTTTTCCGTAGTCTAGACTACTCACAAAACTATTTGTCATTGGTCTTTAAATTAACAATTTGTTGAATTTTTCAATTTTTCCAAGTAATAATCACCCATTATAGTGGATAGTAGAAGCTATAGTCTTAAGGAGAAGGCAAATGCTTCCCCATTCCTTTTCTTTGACCTTATACCCTTAGACCTTAGCTCCTCCTATGCCCCTAGAGGCATCCAGAAAGAGCTGCCAATCAGCCCTTATAAGTGTTGCTACCCAGACATCTTCCCAATGAGATGGACTATAGTATAGATGTGTTTCAGATTCCAATGCTAGGTGCAACGAAGTGTATTTTTCGATCCTTCTCTTCTTCGAGTCCCCTGGCTACTATCCCAGTATCATCTTGGGTAGTCTATCTTCCAATGACTTTGTACGTGCAATAAAAGTTAGACAATATATTAAAGAAAGTAACAATAATGAACCCCTATAACTGCCAAGAATAAAGTTAAATATTATATACCATTGCTCTTTTTCGCCAAATAGCTCCATAAAAGTCTTTCCAACGGTTAGAAAGCTTCCCCTTACAGTAGTGGCATTGGTTTCCCTTTTCTTTCCACCTAAGAATTTGTACAGATCAAATTCGTAAAAAATATCCGCATATTCAGGAGAAAGTTCAGTCACATTATCTACGCATAGCAGCAAACAGGCACAGGAGTATTTTTCTAAATAATCAATGAAGATGCTCAAACTGGTTCCACAACTTTCTAAAAACTCAAGAAAGCCTAGGACTCCCTCATCAGTATAACGACGCATTGTTTGAGTGTCGAAGTCATCGAGAATGAGACCAGATTTACGAACGATATTTAGGGGCAAAACACAGGGTTCGACGAGCTGTTGTAGAACCAGCTCTATGTTGCTATGATCAACTGGATGTTTCCCAATCGACTTCAATATGTCACCTGGAAAATAAAACCTCAATCAAAATTCCACAAAGAGAGTGTCGGGGGAAGGGCCAGATAAATGGCGATTGGGCCCAATCGGGCCTCACATTTGAAAGGGCCCCGCATTACCATCAAAATGAACGAAAAATATTTTGAAATTTAAAGCGAACTGTTTTTGAGGATAAGGGATAAATTATGAATGATTCAAATAACTAAAAATGTATTTATTTGTAGCTTGCATTACTGGATGAGATTTATTAATGTGTTTATTATTACATAATATATACTTTATAATATAGAAAACTGATACCCATAAATTTTCGTCTCAAATTTATTGAATTTAATCGGGATAGTCCTATATTAAAGAAATTTTGCATCTACTCATGCAGGTATATCTTATTTAAATATTTAATATATAGAGAGGGTCTCGCAAAAGAATCCAATTGGGCTCAGTATCTATTCGAACCAGGCTTGGTCGGGGGGAGTGAGGGAGAAAGAATAGAGATTAATAAAGAGAGAGCTGGGGAGAGAAACTTAGATCATTTTTAAAGGCTTAACAGTTCAAGTAACATTTTAACATATAATTACGGCGTCTGGATTGCTTAACAACTATGAAATTTTGTTAAGAAAAATTCTCCATTAGCAGGATCTGAAACCACACCTTTGGAACACTACCCCAGAACCTCCACTCGTTTATCTGCTTATTTAATTCCCTTAAAAATACAAAAAACATTAAGCTTAACGGAGAGCAGAGCTCGTAAATTTGGGTATATAAATAGTAGGATATACAAAAAACAAAACATCTTGTCATAATGATAATAATAATAAAAGCAAAAATCAACATGGTTAACCAAAAAAGAAACAAAAAGAAACAACAACAAGAAAAGATAAGCAACAAAAAAATAAAGAAAATAAAGAAATACTGGACAGGAGGGGTGTGGGAGGCCATCCCAACAAGGGGACACAAAAATAAACACACAAAGAAAAATATCATATATTCTAATAATCCATCATTAGTGATGAATAAACAAACATTAATAAAGAATCTTTAAAATTTGTTTTTTTAATTTAATCAGAGATGTTTGGGATGGATCAAACAGAGTTTTGTCATTCACCTTAGATTTGTTTGTAATGAATGGCATTCGGTACCTAATTGAGAACCTTGACCTTTCGGAGCTTACAAAAGGAATTCGGTATATTCCAGACCGCCGACGAGCCGAACGAGAGGGCAAAATCAGCAGATATTTATTGTAGAAATAATTATTAGGATTTTGAATTCGAAAATACCATACGGAAATATTTACTTCTAGTATATGCTTTAAATCTAACATATTTAAGAAAAAAAATATCGCTTTTGTTTCCGATGCATTTTCAAGTTATGACGGTCGATGTAAAAAAAAATTCAAGGATTCTTACTGCCCCATTTTGAAGTACCTGCAATGGTGTGTTATATGCGTTCAAAAGGTATTAAGATAAACAATTGAGCAGTAATCCAAATAAGAAGCAATTAAAGAGTTGTAAATTGTTTTTAATATGGAAAATGGAAAACTATTTTTCACACAATAAATCGACCCAATATTTTGAGCAAGTTTTACCCTTGGATGATCAATATGATTTTGAAATGACAAAAGGGGATCAAGAAAACTCCGAAATAACGATATGACTGGACCCTACAGACTTTATGCTCACCAACCTGAAGCTCCTGACAAGAACTCTCTCGAGTGGCACGTTTTGAACGACCAAAAACAATAAAATTCAGTTTTTGTAAAGTTCGGTACTAAATTATTGGAAACAAATTATTGATTAACTGAAAACACAGTTATAATTAAACTTTCAATCAATGTAGATGAATCCCTCGCTTAACAGATATAATTGTGTCATCTGCAAACAGAATTGCAATCCTAATATTCTTCTACAAACTTTGCAGAAGATCATTAATAAAAATAAAAGCTGACCTAATACTGAACCTTGAGGGCACCAATACCCTTAAGACTTTTTAAATTAGACAGTTTTCCATCGACATCTACTGCAATTTTCATAAAGGTATGAATTTATTATTTATAGTCTTTTCCCCATTTATGCCTGAATTTTCCATTTTATCTAGAAGGATTTCATGGTTTAAAGTGTCGAATGCTTTCCTAATATCATAGAAAACAGCAAACACATTGAAATCATCATCTAAAAAATAGATTAGCAACTACGTGTTCTGTCGAACGACTTGCCCTAAATCCAAACTGGTATTTGCTAAAAAAAATTATTTGATCCGAATAATTAGAAATCCTTTCTTTTAAGATTTTTTTTTTCTAACACTTTAGAGATTGGCGATAAAATTGCAGTAGGATCCTATTCCGTATTTATAATTATATTGCGTTCGAATGTGATTTGTTTATCAAAAGACTTTAACATCAAAACCATCCTATTTAGCCAAGACAACTAACTGATAAAAACTATCTCGCAGCAATCTTTTAAAAGTACATCTTTGCCATAAGGAAAACCTTCGTTTCTAACATTAATTAATTAGTCTACAAGATGAGCGATTAAAATCTTATAGGAAGCAAAAATTGTTCTTCATTTGAAAGAAGGATGCCAAAGCCCTTAATCCCCTGTCAAGCCTAGTGGGACATTATTCACTCTTTAATTAAAGCACAAATTATTTGGAAACATGAAACATACAAATTTCAATATTTGAATCATGGTCATCCCGATACTTTTTTCCACAATTTCTAATATTTTCCTTGTTGCGTGTATTTTTTTCTAACCTGTGTTTTCGGAAGTTTTTTGATACTTGTAAAATATTGACAATTCTAAAATTTGTGTCTGTAGTCAGTTTGACCATTTTAGGGTAACAACTGCTGTTTCACGGCAAGAAATGGCGTAGAGTTGTACTTTGATGTCGTGTGATCTTGTTCGTTACCGACAAAAAAAAAACACAAAAACTAAAAATGTTCACTTGAGTATTTCCAAACCTTATTCCGACCATTGAAGAAAAGTTGGAGTAATGGTGTACTTGGAGAACCCGTAGTGAAATAGTAATTATTTAGGAGAGGGTGGTGAAATATTGAACATCGAATTGTGTGAGGCACTGAAGCCATTGGTCTGACTTATATAGAAATTCGTCTATTTCTTCGTTATGTTACACCCGGCTTTATTGAATCAAGCAGATTTTCTAATGGAAATTACTTCTGGTGTGTAACTCCAATCTTAATAAAAACTGGACATCTTCCTATCTCTACAAACTGTTACATCTTCCTATGTCTACATCTTAATTCATGCAATTGATTGAGAGCATAAAACACTAATTTCCAAAAATGAATACACAGCACTCCCAAATACACTATACATTTTAAAAACACAGTTGCCCATTAACATCCATCCTGTTGAAAAACCATCCAAATTAATGATTAATAACAAGACTTGTTTCTTACTTTTCGTACCGAAAACACAGAACAATAATCCATCTAGCTTATCCAAGTCAATATATTAGTCATAAGTGCACATGTGTTCAACCCTCTCAGGGTTAGGTGGGGGGCATCAGAGCTTTTATTTCTTTCAAGGGAAAAATACGCATATTTTGGCCGTAATTTTTTCCGAGGGGAGAGGATGGGGGTCAAAAAGACCATTACCAGGAGCAGAAAAGCATCGCCTGTGAGTATATGATTATGGTCTTGAAAAATGCATTAAACTAAATCCAGCGTTTTTAACTCAAGTTTGTATGATTGTTAAGCATCGTACTAACAAATGTTGTGTTAAGCCGAGAACTTGCATCAATTAAATTTGATTAACATGAAGAATATACATTGTTCAAACAATTATTCAAATGAACTTTTTTACATAATGAATTTAGACTATTTAAACAATTTTATGCCTTGTTCACGTTTTATTTTCGCTTTCTTTTTTTAGGGTTTTGGTTACGTGCAGCATTAACTTTTGTGCTTCGAAGTATACGTAGCAAGATAAAGGTAATATTTTACTTTTATAAATGTCCGTAATTATATCATCTATAAAAAATTTTCGCTTGGTAATTCGAAGGAATATTAACAGCAAGAGGTATTACAAAAAAAAATAAACCTTGCTGCATTGCTTACTTAATTTTTTACTTTCAGCGGGAACCAGACGATGTAATGTTTAACCCGGCATCAAAAGACCTTGGAATGAAACCTGATTACCATTTTCTTCGATCCGCTAGAGCTTATCTGGCGATCTTCCCCCAAGGTTTGTCCCATATTTTTCCCATGTCTACGGAACACACCCTCTCCCCTCCCCCATGGCTTCCGATATTCTTTGAGCTTTGCTACATGTTTTTATTTTGGCCTCCTGACTTTCGTATCCAGGAATGTGCTGGTTTGCAAACAAGGACGAATCAAGATATCGTGCCAGCGGGACGACACAAAGTGTGGCCATGGTACTTTAGGCCAACTCCTTTGATAAATTAGTGAGAGTTCCTCTTATTGGCCGCAATGTCTTCTTACTTCACTATTTGAGGCTCTGTTTCATCTATTGATGCAGAAAATATAACACAGGGAACGGTGGTCGAACACGTCCGAAGCTCTTGCCTCTTCTGCTTTTATTGGCCATGTCTCACAAACATATAGCAGAGCTCCAATAGTTGCAACATAACTCTGATTTTTGTTTTGGTTGAGATCTCTTGTCTGATCCATAGTTGTTCTGGTTTTTTTTCAGAGAAGTAAAGACTATACACCTCTGCCTATTTGATATTCCTATTACCTATATTGTCTTTTTGGTAGTAAAATTTCTTTCACTTTCTGTTGCATTCGTATGCTTTGATTCATTTTTTCCAACAGGTTCAACCCCTAGAGGGGATTGAAGGGGAGGAGGGCTGGTCAGAATATTTTCCAAGGGGTCATGATGTGGATAATTCCATTCCCAGGCCAAACCTCCACCCTCCATCCCCTATTCGTCCTGTTTGTATTTGCGGCTTTATCAAATGTTATTCTTTCTTAATTACCGTTTCAAGGAAGTTCAAAAATTACGCTGAAAGTTTCAAATCTACCTCGAAGGGCCTTCCTCGGCACAGGCAAAAAGAATACAAGACAAATAGCAAACTAAATAAAATAACAACAGAGTAAGATCAAAGCAGGCTTACTGGTTTCTGCTTAATTCCTAAGTGAAACATAATCCAATTAAAAATTCAACAAATAGTTTCCTGCATTATGGAATGAAACATCAGTTGCAGTGATTTCACCTAAATTAATACGGCATGTACTTTTGAAAGTAGACGGCGGTTTTTCCTAAAAATACTGGAAAGGTGGCAGTAACAAACTCAAAAGTAAGCTTATATATTTTTGTATCCGTAAATGAAAAATAATCAAATTGATGCAGTCAGAAATTAATAACCAGAGAAGATTATTACTCTTTGATATCATTCCAAGTAGTTTAGTTCCAGTAGCAGTATATTTATGGCACAGATTTCCAGTGGAAACTAGCCAAAGAGCTTGTCACAACACAGACTCAGTAAAAGAAATGAACCATAACATAAACTCTCTTGTGAAGAAAAAATTATGTACTCCCATCCCCCAAACACAAAATTACAAGTACCCCTACCCTCTCCCAAAGAAAAAGAATCCTGAATGTTTCAATTGAAATCTCCTATTACTATCTCCCGTGGAATTTTCGATTAATCACTCAATGCCTTTTGATTCCGTATTCACATCGCTTAGGAAATTTTTTCTATCCTTATTCCTTCAAGACTCGGATCTATACTTTAGCATACACTTTTTTAATAAATAAATTCCTAATAAATTCTCTTTTAATTTTTAGATTCTATACTCTTCTTTTTTGTCTGTACTCTTTTTTGTAATACCCTTATTTTGTTCATACTGAGGAAGGCCCTCGGAGGTGGGGTACGAATATTCAGCATACTTCCCAATTTTCTTTATTGCTAGTTGTCATGATCCTACAATTATTCTTATATTTCCTGCTGAGGTCCTCGGGAGTTCGTCCAGAAAAAATCGGCATACTTTTGCCTTTTCTTCATCGCTAGTTGTCAAAGTCCTCGTTTAGTCGTCGTGCGCAATTTTTTCCACCACGTGAGGTCTTAGAAATTAACTTGTTAAGCAGATAGTCACAAAACCAAAATACGGTACTAGCGTGTGCAATTTTTCGGAAGAAATTGTAGGGCCGTGAAAAGAATTTGCTATTGGCCGTGAACGTAAATGAAGCATGAAGGGCAAAAGATACTTTTTCATAAATAAGTCAATTTAAAGGATATTAGAAAAAACTATACGATTTTTAATAAATGTAACGTGACATTTACACGCATTTTTAGATTTCAACAAAAATCTTGGTTATTTCTTTTGACAATTTCTTTCTAGTGATTCCCTTAGAGATTGGAAGCAACTGAAAAAACAGAAGAAGGAAGAGATCTTAACTGGATTACAGGTAAAAAGCCACACAGTCGCACGGGAGGACCGCAAAAACTCAGAACTGTGTACCTTGCCTAATTTTTCCTTCTTTAGCCAATTTAGATCCCCCAACAAGATCACTAACAACAACCGGTTCACTAGCAGTTATTCTGGATCTGGTGCTTGGTATTCCAGGTGAAATGAATTCCGACATAATTCCCAGATATTCTTGACAGTAGTTGGACAGCTTCCTATTTCGCACCGGAATAACTTCCACGAGAACTGACAATTCTGTATCTTCATATTTCACCTTCTTCTTCTTCCTTCTTCGCTTCAAGAGCTTCTTTAACCGTGCTGACAAATAAAGACACAAATTTATTCCAATATTTTTTTTTATTGGACGCTCTTTAAAAATAGAAATGAAGAAATGACAAAGAGACAGATAGAGAAAAAGAGAGAGTGAGGGAGAGAGATAGAGAGAGAGGGAGGAAGAGAGAAAGGGAGAGAGAGAGGGAGGAGAGACAGCGTAAGCTCGTGATATCACCATCTCTTTGCCGGAATATCCATTCATAATTTTCTTCAAGATTCCAGTTACGAAATAGTGTCTTTCACTCCATAGAGTTATAACATACTGAAATTGCGTTTTATATATAGAACTTAGCTTTTCTATAGACTTCATGACTTTAACGATTCGGAATCATTGTATTAATTAGCTTGAAATGGTGTTTATTTGGATTGACTCTATTTATATAGTCCACATTGCAAAATGAGCAAGAGTTGATTGTTATCTGAGCATTTTTTTTTCCCCAAGGAATTAAACGTTCAAGAAACTTTTCTTTCAAATGAATGTAGAAACAAAGTTAAAGCTTGAAATGAGCAATTTTTACTGTACATAAGGGGAGGGATGGGCTGTCCACCTCCTCGGTCGTAAGTTTCCTAAATACTTCACTGAAAGCATTTTGGAATCCAAAACTACAGCGAACTGGTAATTTTAATATGCTATTTCTAAATGAGGCGTGGTTTTCAGGTAAACGACCCATTCCCTTCCAAATTGATGTGACGAACATGCTTTGGAGGGTATAAAAAGTTAGGCCTAAAATACACTTTTTGGAATTTTAGCCCAAAAAAAGCACTTCATTGACTGCCTGATGTTTTCAACATTACGTAACGAAAGATCAAATGAAGTCATGTCTCCTACTTTAATACGGCATGTGCTCTTATAAAGTGGACGGTGGTTTCCCATAGAAACGCTGGAAACGGGGCAATGGCAAGAAAAAGATAAAGAAATTTTGTCTAAGAATTACTGGAGGATAATTTTTGTAATTGAATTTCAATTGGGATTATTTTTTTCCCAACAATTCTGAAGCTCTGCTCTGAAGCACCTACTGTTACGGAGAAAAGATAGGCCTTAAATTTCCTGAACGCTCTGAAAAACTCCTTTCTTCTTTTCTTACCTTCCTTTGGGTATTTCTGGCTTTAACAATCCTAATTTGTGGCACATCCATCGCAAGATTCCATTTTGTGGCTTTAGGAATATAACTTTGAAGCAGCAGACCACCTTTTAGGGAGAAAAGATAGACAAGTACCAAGAAACATTACCCGAAAGGTTTAAACTTGGTAGAAGAGAGAGGGATTTTCGATAAGTTTTAAATTTATATATTTAACATGAATTAGAGTAAGGGAAGTTAAACCAAAAGCACCAAAGTACGGATTAAATGAGAAATGAAAATTGAGTCATGTATAAAACTGTTGAGGATCTTGAAGATGAAAGCAGACTGAATAACGTTAAGATTATGACATCTTAAGAATTTTAGAGAAAGTAGTCAGTCTGGACTAGTATCAGATAAAGAAGTGACTGGGGCTCAAATAGTGATAAAGAGAGTGTTAAAAAGAGACAGGCTAGGACAAACATTTTTGAAATGTGTTAAACCACATTAAAATTATAGGAAATGGAGTGGAAAATAAAGAGAGAATCATTGATAATTTTGAAGTGAAGGGAGACGTATCCAATAAGGATAAAATTAGAATTAGTATTTATAGGGTTAAAAAGTAACAACAGTGAAGGTATTGGCAGCACAGTAAATGTAACCTTAAAAAAGGTGGTAACAATGTTGGAGACGGCATAATGACATTACGGATATGATTGTTAATAAAGGGGTGAGTACCTGGTGACAGGGACATACCCAGGGGACTGGTTATCAGTTTTGACTCCCCCACCCGAATTATCTCTCAGAGTAGTAAAATGGTCACAAAAAAGGATGTAAAAAAGAGGGTGGTTACCTTCTGGTAACCACCATCCCCCCCTTCCCGAGCAAAAATTGCACCAACAGGATTGCCGAAGGCTTTGTGCCATATTGGGCCCCTCTTGGTCACAACATGGTTTTCCACACTTGGTGATGCTCTTCTATGCACCAGAGTCGAAATCATGCACAGACAATCTCTAGCTTATTACACCCAACTCATTATATATTCATGCAGACAAACATTATGCTACTTCGGGAGGAAACCCATAATAGATAACTTAGCTAGGAAGAGGTTTTTCAACCCGAAAAACCCCAATAAAGCAGCCAGACCCAAAAGAAGAATCCGTTCATCAGAATCCAGTGCAAACGCTGAGTCGTTTACTAGGCCATAACTTCCTCAGGGGGCGCCAATCTTTAAGGTCACCCTGCAGCCCTCTTAGCAGCCACAGTTTGTGTTAGGAAAACTCGTTAAAGGTTCACTTTGATGGCACTATGAGACGAATTAAGCAGGATTACCCTCTAGGGGATATGGACGGAGAAAGGAATTTATAAAGGAGCGGAGATCCCAAATCATCTCACAGCATCGGAACAGCTCCAGCCATTCATACCCAGCCTATCCTCATCAGGAGATTCGTCAGGGTATTCCCCAACACTGTCTAGCACTATAATTAAAGAAATCTTAAGAAAACTTTCGAAAGCAAAGACAGAAAGCGAAAGAAAGTAATTGGATACTAATGATACCATCATTAAGCTCAAAATTTTCTTTTCCAGTCCCTGGTCCAAAAAACTGGTACAAAGTTACGAAGGGTGGTCAAAGTAGGCTATTTCTGACCTATATCAAGTTCAACTATATTAACTAACAATATTAAGAAAAAGTATTATGCCATTTCTGGTCATTAGTAGCTCGCCAGATCAGTTTGTTTCTTATTTTGGATATTGAGTAGAACCACCTGTTCATATTCCTTCTTCATATCCCATTGTGGATAGAATTTACGCATTTTCCAGGTTTAGTTGGATTTTAATAATTATATATCTCTATGTGTGTTTGTTCTAGTTATCCTTTTTATACCAATCTTTTTGGGGGTTTTGCTCTTTTGTGGTTTTATGGAGGTTATTATTGCTCATTTTATTTGCACAGTCTTCTTGGAGCTTAGCAACTAGTCATTCTTTTATTTTCTAACAAAATTCTTTCTCTTTAAGATGGTTATGATAAGTTTTATGGATGAAGGACGATATAGATGATATCAAAAATTGAGCATTTGGCAGTTCTTGCTGGAGACAAATAAATGATAGGACATCCACGAACGGGTTGTGAAGAAGTCATAGGAAAAGGTCTAAAAGGAAGCAGGAAATTCGAGGATTGAAGCTCTGAACAGATTAGTGAGGTGGATGAGTGTACGCAGCTATGTTGGCTTCAAGAAGTTCGATGTAGGGACAAAGTTTCAGCAGTACCAGTAAGTTTATTTTGCTGCAGTGGCCTTACCTCTTGCTGTGGCACTTTCTTTTTCATCTTTTTTTGCTAAAAATCTTTCTGAAACAACATCTGTGTAGAAAAGCCTTCCATCAGGCTCAATGTGTGGTAGCCAAACAATTGAACTTTCAGAACTATAAAGAAAAATAAAGAGTTTAAAGAGAACTTTCACTTGTTCAAAATTGAAATTGATCAATCGAGGGAGATTTGAAGTAAAACGTTCGTTATGGTCTGTAATGTAAATAGAACCTTGTATTATTTACTCTTTTCATAACTTTTTATCCTTGCAAACTTGCAGTAAGTTTTTAATTGCAAAATTCCTCCCCTCTCCCCCAACTTGTCTTGTGCGTGCTCAGGTCTTTTTAATACAAATTCAGCATTTTATCCCTATCAGTTGTCTTATAAATATTTCAAGTTTATTTACAAATATGTACATTTTTCAAGTTTTTACGCAGGAACTGGGTATAATTGAGGGGTTAGCCCATCTACTTGTTGTTGTTTTTTTCAAACTGTGCATACATGTGTCCACTTTCTGGTAATCAAGAGGTGTTGTAATTTTGTATTAGTATTTATATGGAGTATTTTTGCATTTACAGACGCATTTCGATCAGCTCTTATTACGATCAAAAGAATAAGCAAAACTGAACAGCATATCGAAACGTAGGGTGGGGGGGGGGAGATAGCGGCATAAAAATGATTTTTCCCTTAGCCTCCCTAAGAAAAACTTTAACAGGTCTTAGAAGTGCAAACGGCCTGAAGCGGAGGGGAAGTGTGTGGGTTAACTAGATCCCAAGAAAATATTTTGATCAAATTTAAAGTAAGTAGAAAGACTGGGTTTATTTACAAATAAAGTATACATTTTCGATTCCCTGAAGCAAACTTGTGCGGAAGAAAAACCTCCTAATAAATCAATAAACCAAAAAAAAAAAAAAAAAAAAAAAAAAAAAAAAAAAAAAAAAAAAAAATTAGAGATCAACTTACCGGACCCGAAAACCACCGAACCTCCAAACAACACCCATCAAATTTATAATATTTATATTCATATTCAGCTGCAACTGAACCCTCCTCAAAAACTTGAATCCGATAAATGGATTATTTTGGCTCAGAATAATCCATCCAAAATATACACATTAAAACAATGATTCTTTAACAATTTACGAAATTCCCGCAAACCCCCAACACCTAACATTAACTCAAATCATCTGGCAAACTCTCTCAAACTAACAGAACATCATGGCGAATTGAAAACCAAGACTTAGACGTGACCATAGCTGGTCTTCGCACCAACTGAGAAGATCGTGTCAAATGATCGTGAATAGTAGACGCAAGACTAAACATTCCTGAAAAACATGATGGTAACTCCGAAGTTAAATATTTAAATATAAACAAAGCATTATAGGATACGCATATTCCTGCAAACGGTAGAATTTTATACTCGCGGTAAAGATGCCTCGCCGATACAGATAGGACAACTTTATTACCATAAAAACTCTAATTGCCATATTCTGCGTTATACGGAGCGGATGGAGGTGAGTTACGAATGTTTTCGACCAAACCATACAACAGTAAATGAGATATAGGTGTACCATTAAAAAATACAACATTCTCAGACGGAAAAATATACCTAAGTTTACGAAAGAGAATGTAAGTTGAACCACTATTTTTAATCTGCGTTCCTAAATTGAAAAGTAAGTTGCATTGGATCCTCCCTTGCATGTGCAGTTACATTTGTTGAATATTCTATCTTTAGGTACACGAAATACATAAGGATCAATTAAAGGACTACTGTATTTCGTATTTCTGTATTTTATATAATTGGTTTTACTGGTAATTCCCATTCAATCACAATCAGCATGGACAGGCAAGTAAGCTGTATTTTTTTTGGGGGGGGGGGGGAGATGGAATAATAAAAAACAAACTTTGGGGGCCGCACAATAAAAAATCTAGTCGACAATTCGAATATGAAGTGCCCAGAAACTCAAGACAATTTAGGATTTCATGGGTCATGGCCCAAAGGTCCCCCCCCCTGCGTACGTCCCTGAAAAGGTAGCTTAGGCGTCACCAACTGTCTTATACTACTTTTTTTCAACTTTTTATTCCTCAACAGACAGGCTCTTTCGATTGCAAATCACCAATCAACCAATTGAACTAGAACTAAATCAGAGGCAAAGCTCCAGCTTTGCCTAAAGTAGAACCATAAACTTCGGAGAGGGGTCATGTGATTGGAAATTGAAAGTTTTAGCGCCCTTTTTAAGAGTCAAAAAATGACAACCAGTCCCCATCCCATGCTGTTTTTCCCCAAAGACTTCCAGCCAAAATTTTGAGATAGCCATTTGTTCAAAATAGTTCAAACGTCAAGTAACTATGACTCCGGTCTGTGAGACCACACCCACAACAGCCCCTAGGGTAAGGGCTGTAAGTTATGCAAGCTGTCCATTATTAACATATAAGAGTTTTACTGGGGAAAGGGGGCATGTTTGATCATGCGTCTCCAGAAACGGTGAGGGTATTAAGGCGAAACAACACACTATGTGCATGTGGGTTGACAAAAAGGCCGTATCAGCAATACCTAAGGAACGGCTGAGGGTATTACGTTGAAATTTGCTGGGTATGTTGAAGAGTGATCGGAGGGCAACCAGCCCCCTTGTCCTTTTTAAATGTCCCCTTTCTTCAACATCGACCGAAATTTAGAAAGATCCATTTTTTTAAAAATTGTCAAAGATCTAATAACTATGCCTACAGGGTTGAGATGCTCCCTAAAGCTCCGGGGCAAAGACAGCAAATTATGCAATATGCCCACTGTTTACAGCAGGATTTATCATAGCTGGCGCTGCCTAAGTAAAGAACGATGTTGGTACAATGTATTATTTTTTATTTTTTTTTTTTAGACCAGGGCACTTCGAAGGAGTTGTAGAAACTTCGGAAAGGGTTCATTCGACTGGAAATTAGAATGGCTTGTGCCCTTTTTAATAGTCGAGAGCGACTGGAGGAAAACTAACACCCCTCTCACACCCACCAATTCCCCAAACACATCCAATCAAAATTTTGAGACAGCCATTTTGTTCGACGTAGTTGAAAGTCTGGAAATTATGTCTTTGAGGAAGACACTCCCCCAGAGCTCTAGGGGCAAGGGTTGTAAGTTATACCATGGTGGCATATAAGTTTTTTTTTATAGAAGCGTTTTCGTAGAAACTTCAAAAAGGGCTCATTCAATTGAAAATTGAAAGGGCTAGTGCCCTTTTTAATAGTTGAAAGTGATTAGAGGGCAACTAACTCACCTCTCATCCCACCATTTCCCCAAACACATCCAATCAAAACTTTGAGACAGCCATTTTGTTCAACGTAGTTGAAAGTTCTAGAAATTAGGTCTTCGAGGATGACAACCCCCACGCAACCCTCAGGGCAAGGGTTGTCAGTTATGCCCTGGAGGCATATAAGGTTTTTATAGAAAACATTGTCGTAGAAACTTCAAAAAGGGATCTTTCGATTGGAAATTGAGAGGGCTAGTGCCCTTTTTAATAGTCGAAAGTGATTGAAGGGCAACTAACCCCACACTCACACCCACCACTTTCCCAAACACATCCAATCAAAATTTTGAGATAGCCATTTAGTTCAACGTAGTTGAAAGGCACGGAAATTATGTCTTTGAGGATGACACTCCTCCCACAGCCCTCTGAGCAAGGGTTGTAAGTTATACGCTGGGGGCATATAAGGATTTATAGAAAGCTTTGTCGTTTTGTTATAGAAAACTTCAAAAACCTCTCATCCGATTGGAAATTGGAAGGGCTAGTACCCACTTTAATAGTCGAAAGTAATCGGAGGGCAACTAACTCTCACGCCCACCATTTCCCCGAACAGATCCAATCAAAATTTTGAGATAGTCATTCTGTTCAACATAGCCATTCTGTTCCCACAGCCCTCTTGAGCAAGGGTTGTAAGTTATACGCTGGGGGCATATAAGGATTTTATAGAAAGCGTTGTCATAGAAACTTCAAAAACCTCTCATTCGATTGGAAATTGTAAGGGCTAGTACCCATTTTAATAGTCGAAAGTGATCGGAGGGCAACTAACTCTCAGGCCCACTATTTCCCCGAACACATCCAATCAAAATTTAGAGATAGCCATTTTGTTCAACGTAGTTGAAAGGTCCAGAAATTATGTCTTTGAGGATGACAAACCCCCCACAGCCCCCAGGGCAAAGGTCGTAAGTTATGTCCTAGGGGCATATAAGGTTTTTATGGAAAGCGTTGTCACAGAAACTTAAATAAGCGGCCAATCAATTGGGAATTGAGAGGGCTAGTGCCTATATTAATAGTCAAAAGCGATCCGAGGGCGAATGCCCCCCCCCACTTGTTGGTTTTGGATATGGCTGTTGGTTTTGGTTGTTAGTTATGTTCGTTGGATATGGTTGTTGGTTAAGATTAATGCTTGTAAATTATGGTTGTTGGTTTTGATTGTTGGATGTGATTGTTGGTTAGGACATATTTGATAATAAATGGAGTTGCTAGCCAATGCCACCCCCTGTTTCTATTCCCTTACAATGGTTTTCTATTAAAAACCTTAGACACCCATTTTGCAAGAAACCTTGTCTAAACATGCTCCCCAGGTGTAAGACTACCCCACGATGTTTTTTTTAATAAAACCTCAGACGGGCATTATGAAACCTGTCCAATATTTCCCCTTAGCAACCGCCCTTTTTTAGCACAAGTATTTCTAAGACATGCCCTCTGACGTCACGGCAGCCATAGGGAAATTAACGTTGGATGTTATTGTTGGTTGTTGGTTATGATTGTTGGTTTTGGATATGGTTTTGGACATGTTTGTTGGTTTTTGATATGGTTTTGGACATGTTTGTTGGATGTGATAGATGGTTTTGTATATGGTTTTGGTTATGTTTGTTGGTTTTATTTGATGATTATGATTGTCGGTTATGTTTGTTGGTTATGATTGTTGGTTGTTGGTTTGGTTGTTGATTGATGGTTGTTGGTTTGGATATGATTTTGGACATGTTTGTTGGTTTTGGATATGGTTTTGGACATGTTTGTTGGATATGATTAATGGTTTTGGTTATGTTTGTTGGTTTTAGTTGATGGTTATGATTGTCAGATATATTCGTTGGTTATGTTTATTGATTGTTGGTTATGTTTGTTGAATGTTATTGTTGCTTGTTGGTTATGTTTTATCGTTCTGTTTGTTGGTTGTTGAATATGATTGCTGGTTGTTGATTGATGATTATGATTAATGGTTGTTGATTATGTTTGTTGTTTGTTGGTTATAATTATTGGTTATGATTAATGGTTGCTGGTTTTTTGGTTATGTTTGCTGGTTATGATTGTTAGTTGTTGGTTTGGATATGTTTGATAATAAATGGAGTAACTAGCCAATGCCACCAATCTGCTTTTAAACGCACAGATAGGGAAATTAACAAGAGATTTCAAGTGGCCGATTAGGCGTCGAGCTCTTAACCCCTCGCACTTGCTACCAGCTGGCAAGATTCTAAGCGCATGCCGCAAACAACAAACATAACCAACAACCAACAGTAATAACTAACAAACATAACCAACAACCAACAATCACATCCAACAACCAAAACGAATAGCCTTATCCAAAACCAACAAACAACATCCAACAAACATATCCAAAACCAACAACCATAACCAGCAAACATAATCAAAACCGACAATCATAACCAACAAACAAGCCCCAAAACCATATCCAAAACCAACAAACATGTCCAAAACCATATCCAAAACCAACAACCAACAATCACATTTAACAAACATGACCAACAAACATATCCAAAACCGACAATCACATCCAATAAACACAAACCAACAATCATATCCAAACCACTCATAAAAGCCACTCGTATCCAAACCAACAATACAATCATATCAAAACCACTCATAATAGCCACTCATATCCAAACCAACAATCATATCCAAACCGACAATCGTATCAAAACCACTCATAATAGCCAGTCATATCCAAATCAACAATTATATCCAAACTAACAATCATATCCCAACCACTCATAAAAGCCACTCATATCCAAACCAACAATCATATACAAACCATTCATGAAAGCCACTCATAACCCAACCAAAAATCATATCCAAAGCAACAATCATATCCAAACCAACAGTCATATCCAAACCACTCATAATAGCCACTCATATCCAAACCAACAATCCTATCCAAACCAACAATCGTATCAAAACCACTCATAGAAGCCAGTCATATCCAAAACAACAGTCATATCCTAACCAATAATCATATCCAAATCACTCATAATAGCCACTCACATCCAAACTAACAATCATATCCAAACCACTCATAAAAGCCACTCATATCCCAACCAAAACTCATATCCAAAGCAACAATCATATCCAAACCAACATTCATATCAAAACCAACAGTCATATCAAAACCACTCATAAAAGCCAGTCATATCCAAACCAACAATCATATCCTAACCAACAATCATATCCAAACCACTCATAATAGCCACTCATACTATAACTAAAAATCATATCCAAACCACTCATAAAAGCCACTCATATCCAAACCATACATAAATATCCAAACCATGCATAAAAGCCACTCAAATCCCAACCAAAAATCATATCCAAAGCAACAATCATATCCAAACCTTCACAATAGCCACGCATATCCAAACCAAAGGGACTAGGAGCCACACTTGTACACCTCCATATCAGTGCGTTTAAAATTCCATGTTAATCTGCTATCTGTGCTGTTAAATAGACTGACCCCTCACTACTATTGCGCTGCCTATGATAAGAATCTCTTTTGAACCAATGAGTCTATTCGATAAGTCATTATCGGTGGTTCCTTAAAAACGTGGGCCAAAATGGGTTAAAGTGTTTTCCAGAATATCTAGCTCGCTTTTACGCTGAAATATCATACACATGAAAAAGCCTTCGCCTTCTTCTCAGCTGGATCTAGTAACTAATTATCTTATCCATAATATTTTAAAGTCAATAAGAAATAGTTTAAAGCCAGTAGAATCTAACAAATCTTAAGCAATTTTAGGTTGGATCGAAATAAATTATGGTCTTTCATTGAAAATTTTGCAGCCCCCTCATCACTGATTGACAAGTATTAGTCAATTTCAGAATTTTTATTATTTTTTCACTTATTCCTTATTAACGATTGTTTCATATATCAGTTTGTAAAAAATAAGATAAAAATCAGCATTTTTTTTTCCTAAGGATTTATCCAGGAATTAAGAGGTAGGAGTGGTACTGGAATAATACTGTAACGAGACGATTATTATATTTTGAAAGAATTCTGAATAGGGAAGCGAATTATACCTTTATTATTTTCCATTTGATTGCTGTGTTAAGCTGCAATATTACCTATTCATGTTTGGAATTGTCCATTAATATAAATAGATCTTCAAATCCGCAGTAAGAAGCGGCTTTACATCATCCACTACAATCTTTTATTCAAAAGTATGTGTTTAACACTTTGTGACAGCGTAGTGGATAAAACCATGATTTTTGATTAAAGGTTTCCAGGTTCAATCTAAAGTGTTGCAAGGAAAGGTCTTGCAAATTTACTACCAATCATAATTTTGTTTTCCCTGAGAATTTTTGTTTCATCCGTTTGGCTTAATATGTAAGATACAAATCAAACACTTTGTGGTATTAAACTATAATTAAAGAGCAGCCTGGGCTTATAAATTTGACAACTAAATAAGTATTTATATGGTTTAAAAGTAACCTTCAGAATTTCTTCTGAATGGTCCTTGACCAGTCTTAATTCTCGCAGTTCCAAAATTATTTTCCTTCATATTAACATTTCTTCATATTTTCACTGGCTGGCTTTTTTAAGATTAAGTTTTAAAAAAGAAGTTTTTTCAACTAAAAGAAACGAGCAACATTATACTTCAAACGAACAAAAATTATAAAAAAAAATAGCCAAATTGAATAACTGACAGCCCTTTCCTCAATAGCTGAGGGGTCGTTATCCATAAAGGCAGCTATTGGACCTTTCAACTATGCTCTTCCCAAGTTCGCTAGATTTACGTCATACTTTGTATTTGATTGGCCAAATTATAAGTTTCCTAATCTCATAGTATTCAAATTTCATATACTTCATCAGTGAGATCTATTTTCTAACCTCTAGTCACGTGTCAAATTATTTGGAAAACTTTTCTTGGTTGGATTCGAGAGTGCCACTCGTTTGGCAGCTTCAAAAGACTTATAAACACATCTTTAATCTCTGATTTATTATTTGGCCATTGATTGTTGGTCTAGTTTTCGCTGAGTGAGGAGAATAAATGCTTGTAAACTGCTGAAATCTTTCCTCTTTTTTTAATCCTTCTCTCTCCCTCCCTTGATTTTTCTCTCTTTTATTCATTTTATTATTTACTGTTTATGAGTTAGCTTTTAAATATTATCCATACTGTTAAACACGTCAAGTCCTTGTGAAAATACAGTGTTTGGTGTAATGACTCTCATCTTGTCGTTTTAATACAACATTTCTTTTCTGTTAACTATTTTTTAATGAAACTTTTTTCTTCGCCATGTTTTTCCTTATCAACTAATTTCTAATACAACTTTTTTTTTGTGCAAACTGAATTTTAATAAACTTGTTTTCTTCGCCAAGTTTTTTTTTAGCAAATTTCTCACACAGCATTTCTTCTTGCTTCCGACTCAGTTTCAAAAGTTTTCTTTTCTAGATCATTTTTTTCCTTTTTGTTAACTAACTTCTAACACAACACTTTCCAGCTAACTAATTTTGAATAAGGTCTTTTTTTTACCAAGTTTTTGTAAAACATGTTTAAAGTTAACTGTATTTTATCACTATTTCTTAGCAATACCTTGAAAGGTTCACGGTTAATTTCAAAATACCTACAGAGCTGACTACCTGATTTTCACAAGTTGTGCGGCGAAAAAAAGCAGGCAGTCCTAAAATAAGATCACACACAGAAAAAAACCTTCAGCTTCATTTTTTAGCTGGATATAGTAAAGAACAAGCCCCACTTGGAACTGACGTCATAACACAGTTTTGCTATCGCGTTATTTATGGTTGCAACTTACAATTATGACATCATTCATCATACTGGACAAAAAGATGCGTTTTTGTTAAAAAGTTGATTTCATTTCGAATATTATATACCATATATGGTATATGGTAATTCCTTTAAAATGAGTGCTTAAACAGCTTACTATGGTACCCAGTGCCCTGATAGCAGTGAAGAAGGATCCATGCAAAAAAGTGGTTTTCCTTGTTTCCTTGTTGCACAGCCAGCAGATTGTAAGTTTCCCGAATGGGGTTTTGGCAATGGCAATTCCAATGATGTAGTTCTTGTTTCAATCTGACGCCATTGTGTAGGGGTTTCAGACTATTTTTCCAAATTCCCTTAGATATGTTTTCAAAATAAAATTCTAATATTATCACTAATTTAGATAATGTTTATTGCTCTTGATTCAGCTAGAAATGACAATTTTTCTCACTTGCCAATCTTTTTTCAAAACACATTTCTTAGTTTTTGGTTATTATGGGCCGTGCTTTGTACTTTACTGGGCTACAGCTACCGCTACAACCATGATTCTGTTCATTTTCTTAGTTCTTTCCAGTTATCTACCTTATTAAAGTGATTTTTTTTTTTTGATGTTTTGAAAAAACAGTTTTCAAACTTTCTTTAAATAAGCAACAATTGTATATGTATATACATGTGTATATACATTTTTTCTTGAAAACGACACTGTTTTTTTTTTTTTTCTTTAATATTGGCACACTAATACTTCCCGATGTGAAAAAACGATCTAGATAGATTACGAATTTGGAAAAATTCGTTTACAACCTTAATTTTCATATGAATAACATCACGTTCATATACATTTCTTGTCATTCTGTTTTCCCTATTAGTGTTTACAACTTGCTTAGCGCAGTAAATAGCACATGAGACTTCTAATCCAAAGGACGAGGATTCAGCTCATATAGTCATCAAATTTTTCATTGGAGTGTTTTTTCTCCACAGTCAAATTTTCCAACACTTTTCACTTAAATGACGTCACAAATGCTTGAAATAGTTATAATACATTTTGCTGAAGATTAGTGTCTCTGTTAAGTATGTTACATTACAATTTAACTTGATTGTTTATAGAACAGAATAGTTAATCAGTAGAAATCTGCAAAAAACGTTTGCTGAAGAAAATGAAATTAAAGTTCCTACAATAACTTGTTTTTTCTCATGCAAAGCTCAGTCCCCTGGTACTATATATGCATGAACATGGCATAAACAAAAAATGTAGTAGTTACAAACCTCTCTGATGATGTATCTGACTCATCTATACTCTTTACAACAGGTGATCCATACTGTCCAGAGGAAGAACTATCTGAATCACTATCAGTTTGATCTAGGCTTTCTTTCCAGACATTTGCTTTCAACCTATAGCTTCCAGTAGCATTACCATTATCTTTATATGCTTTGGATGATTCTTGTATCAATTTCTCATAGTGGCTCGCCATTCATTCTAAATGTAAGATTGCAAGTCCTTGTAACTAAAACCCAAACGGTTTAATGATGATCTTTGACAATATAATGTTGGGATGTGAAAACCACTACACTAAATAGAAGTAAAAATCAAAAAGCACTATACTAAAGACCATAAAGATTCAATACATTTTGTTTTTTCCCCAGAACCACTTTGCATGAAGGGTTGATTGTATACTTTGGAGGGGGCTTATTTGACAGGATATTGGAAGTTCTAGCACCATTTTTTAAAAGTCAAAAATGACAACAGGGCAACAAGCCTTGCTTCCACGCTTTCCCCCCCAAAGACTCGTATCTAAATTTTAAGACGGCTGCTTTGTTCGAAATAGTCAAAAGGTTAAATAACTATAAATGCAGGGTTGACATAACCCCCAAAGCCCCTGGGGCAAGGGCTGTAAGTTATGCAAAGTTGTCATTTATTTGCAAATATGATTTTTATTGGGGAAAGGGGCATGTTTGATCCTGGATCTTTAAAAAGGCTTGGAGTATCAAGGTGACACTTTAAGGAAATATTGAGAGGGATGTAGAAGACAATCAAAACATAAAATATGCATGCCCATTGTCAAAAGGGCATATCACAACATCTAAGGAACAGTATCACAATATCTAAGGGTAATAAGGTGAAACTTTGAGGAATACTGAAGTGTACATTGACCTAAGTCAAAACATAATATATGCATCCAGTTTATTAAAAAGTCATATCTGCAATATCTTAATAATGGCTGAAGGTTTTAAGTTGAAAATTTCAGGGTGAGTTAAGGGGGATGTTAAAAAATGAAAGAAGAGCATCCAGCCAACCCCCCCCCCCCCACGCCCTTTATATCTGGTGTCCCCTAAAATACATCCAATCAAAATCTTAAAATAGCAATATTGTTCAAAATAGTCTAAAGGTCAAATAGGCTAAATATGCCTCTAGAGAAGACATAACCCCCCTACATCCCCTGGGACAATGACTGTAAGCTATGCAAGGTGCCCATTGTTCATATATAAGGTTGTCTATTGGGAAAAGATCATATACTTGATCCTGGGTCTCCAAAAAGGCTTATGGTATTAAGATGAGAATTTCAGGAAATGTCAAGAAGGTTGTCAAACAAAATCAAAACACACTATATGGATGGCACCTATCAAATGGGAAAATCAGCACTATGTAAGGAACAGTTGACAATATAATGTTGAAACTTTCAGGCCATAGGGGCAGCTGAGGGTATTGAGCTGAAACTTTCAGGGGGGTGTTCAAAAGTTATCAGAGGGCATCCAGCCCCTTCCTATTAGTCCTACTTACAGGCGCTCTCCCCAGCACTAATAGAAATCGTGAAAAAACAAGTTATGTAAAATAGTTCAAAGGTCTAATAAATGTGCCTCCGGGGATACTATGCCATCCACAGCCTCCAGGGCAAGGGTTGTAAATTATGCAATTTACCCATTGTTTACATACGGGATTTAACATTAGGGCAGACATTTGATACAGGGTGAACCTGAAAAAGCTAAAGGTGTTAAGGTGAAACTTCAGAGAATCTTGAGCGGAATGCTGATCAAAAGACACTGTGTGTATACAGGCTCCAAAAGGGGGAATCTAGAATATCTTAGAAATAGCTAAGGATATTAACTTGAAATTTCCAGGGCTACTGATACTATTACAACTACTGTGGTTGCAAGTCCAACAAATTGTAACTGTGACTACTTCTTCTAATCCAACTGTGATTGCAACTATGACTACAAATCACTACAAATAGCTTCTTTACAGATATCTGTAGTTGGCTGGGTCTGTTTTCTATTTATTAGCAATAAGAAGGATAAAAACTTGAGAGAAACTTTCAAGGAAAATAGTTTGTGAAGTAGCAGATGGTACCTTGAGGAGGAAAGTTGGAAACACAGTTAGAAATATTAGTGAAAATGCTTTAAGTCTAATAGAGAAGAGGAGGGGACTGTACAAAAAGTATTTCAGTGATAAATCATATGAAAACAAGAGGAATGTGAGGAAAGTAAAGAAAGCATTAAAATATCAACTAAGGATGTGTGAAGTAGAGGCAATGGATAAAAATGCTGGAGATCTTGGAGATGCAGACAGATGGCATAATTACAAAATATTCTATTAGCATGTTAAAACTTGAGAGGGAATGGTCAATCTGACCTTGTCCCACTTAAAGATAGGAACAGGGCTGTATTTACTGATAAGAAAAGAGTTAAAGAATGATGGACAGAACATTCTGAGATTGTGCTAACCATGATAAAGCTACAGGATTTGACACACTTAAGAATGACAAATTGTGTGATATTTTGGAAGCAAAGGAAGAGTTATTTTTAAAGGAAAAATTAGAGTTAAAAAAAAAATAATAATAATAAGGCCATGTGTGCTAAAAAGTGTGGTAAATTAGTCTTTTAAATATGGCGGTTGTGAAGTTAGAGACAAATTACTGAAGATTATGAATCTGATTTCTGAAAAAAGGGAAGTACCAAGCAATTTTAGGAAAACTTTATTTAACCCCTCAATAAGAAATGTTATAAGAGTGAGTGTGGTAATTATTGAGTCATTAGCTTGGTTTGTGTAGGAAGCAAGTTACTTTGTATGGTGATAATTTTTAGACTTAGAGATGCTATAGATACAGTTTTAAGAGAAGAACAGTGCAGTTTTAGGAGGGGGAGAGGATGCATCAGCCCAAATATTACTCTTAGATTAATCATTGAGAAGTGTTTGAATCATCAGACCCCTTTAATCACAATTTCATGCATTATGAGCAAGTATTTTATTCAGCCAATACAAGAACTTAGCAAAGATCCTATCCTTGTATGGTATACCCAAGAAACACATTAGAGTAATCGGTAATATGAACAAGAATAGCGATGCTGCGGTTAAGGTAAGAAATGGGGTTAGCAACTGTTTTCTATTGAATCAGGAGTTGAGCAGGGTTACATTCTATTCCTGATTATATGGATCATTTTGTAGCTTTGTCTTAAGGAACACACCAAAGGCTATTGGAGAGCATGGAATAAAATGCAAAAGTAACAATACTCCTAGACTTAGATTGTGTTGAGGATTTGGATGTCCTAGATGGACATGTTAGCACAATGAATGATCTTTTAGAGGTTTTGAGAGATCAGGATACACTATACAAGGAATCAATGTTAAGAAGAATTGGTTGAAGTGTTGGCCTCAGGCAGGTTGCTACTGCACTGAGTTGTTAGTATTCCTAGTAGTAGTAGCATTCTATGAGACTTCTCATCAAGTGACTACAAAGCTGAAATCCAACTATTTGATGGAAAACATACAGTTCTAGAATTTTATTCAGCTATAAGAATAGATTAAGCTTCGATATCAGACATTTTGTGGTAACAAACTGTAAGTAAGGAGCAACCCAGCTCAATAGTAACCGAAACTCTGAAAAACAGAATTTTGATACCAATAGATACATTAAAAGAATCAGATTTTTATGCTGATTTCAAATATATAAGTTTCATCAAGTTTAGTCCTATCCATAAAACGTTACGCTCCTGAAAAAATTTGCCTGATTTTTGAAAAAAGGAAACACCCCTAAGAGTCATAGAACCTTAATGAAAAGCACATCATCAGATTCAGCATATCAGAGAACCCTACTGTAGAGGTTTCAAGCTCCTATCTGCAAAAATATGGAATTTTGTATTTTTGGCCAGAAGAAAAATCACATATGTGTGTTTATTTGTTTTTTTCCCACGGGTGATTATATCGACCCAGTGGTCCTAGAATATCGCAGGAAGGCTCATTTGAACGGAAATTAAAAATTCTAGTATCCATTTTTAGCGACCAAAAAAAAGGCAACTAGGCCCCTTTCCACACTCATTTTTTTCCCAAGTTCACCCAATCAAAATTTTGAGATAGCCATGGTCGAAAAATATAGTAACTATGTCTTTGAGGATGACCTTATCCCCCAGAGTCCCTAATCTTAATCCTTGCAGTCCTAATCCTTGCAACCCTTCTGGGGGGAAGGGCTGCAAGTTATGAACTTTGCCCAATGTTTACATATAGTGAATTTTTGAATTGTTGGACAGAATAGAGGCAGTACAAAAAAGGTGCCTAAGAATTATCTTCAATGAGGGTAAAGTACCTTATATTTCCCTTCTTAGGAGAGCTAATCTTGTCACCCTTAAGGATAGGAGAGCAAAAATTACCTTGCGTTTTGCTAACAATGCCCTTCATAACCCTCAAACAACTCCCCTTTTCCCAGTCAATATTCACCCCTTCGACCCCGCCTCCCGCATTCTGTGTCAACAAAAATCCCCCTTCTCGCCCCAATAAGAGTTTGCACTGAAAGATATAGAAGAACTTTTATCCCTTACATAGTTGACATTTTAAACCACTGAATCTCTGCTGCCTCCCCCCCCCTCACTCACCCTTTACCTCATAGTTATTAATTTTAATGCCCATTTTGCAAATTTGGAGGTTTTATATTTATGTTTGTTAGTCACCAACTAACTTATGTTTTTGTTTTAATTCTACTTTATCCGCTTGTTAATTTTACAAGTTTTTTTTTTGGGGGGGGAGGCATTTTTGCTGACTTGACATTGGCCTTCTAATTTCATGAGTTTACTTTGTACTTTGTTTTTGTTTTTACGTATTTGACATTGACCCTTTTAGAATTTTCTGTTGTTGTTTGATTGTTTGTTTTTGTTGTTCTTTTTTTGCTGTATTTGACGCTAAAGTGCGAATTTGGCCCTTTTGGGCTTGTGATAGCCATTTTTCAGCAATAAATCTTATCTTATCTGATATAGTATTGGTTATTGGGAAGTATACAGACGTTTTCAGGGGGTATTTTTTTGGTATTGGGAGGGGGTCGGGGGTTACACTGGAGAATCTTTCCATGGAAGAAGGAACATTGCTATGAAGGGGGCGCCAGATTTCCCAGCATTATTTAAAATAACGATCAGAAATTAAATAAAAAAAAACAAGTCTTTCAACTGAAAGTAAGGAGCAACATCAAAACTTAAAACGAAGAGAGATTATTACGTATATGATTAGGTCTGGCCCCTAGTCAATACCTCGCTCTTTATGCAAAAGTTTTTTTTAGTACATTCATAAGAACTATTTATTCTAATTAACAACCTTTGTGATTAAGGGGTCATTTTTAAAGAATTGAAACAAAATTCAAACTTTAGCGTAAAAAGCGAGGTATTTACTAGGGGGGCGAACCCCCATAATATACGCAATAAAAAAATACGAATATAGAAGTTCGTTACGTAAGTTAATTCGTCAGTTACGTATATTTATTACTAATAAAACTTTCGTAAATAAAATTAAACAGCTTTTGAGAAAGGTGTGTAATACATTTGGACAGTTTGAAGTCAGAAGAAAATTCTTTTTAGGTATATAGCCACTAACAAATTACAGAAGAATAGTGAGGTATCTGGAAATTTTGATAACTAAAAAAAAAAATACCAGTATAAAGTAAATGTTATGTTTTATTTAAGTGTTTTTTTTTTCAATGGCTGTTTTTCCAAGTATTAAGTACTACTATTAGGTTAATGTAGTGTTTCATTTAAGTGTTTTTTGATGATTACTGATCAAAGTTTATGTTATTTTTGCCTTTCATTTATGTTATTTTACTGTGTTCATGGCCGTATATTTGGTTTTAAAATACACTTATCTACCTATCTATCTAATATACATAATAATTGTGCCAAACACAATTTGCATGCAGACCTACTATACTTTAACCCCTCCCCCAATGTGCGAATCTATAGCCCAAATTTATTTCTAAAGTAACAAAGAAACTAGTGCAAAAACCAGTGTGTTCTCAAATTTTACACAAAATAAACTTGAGGGAGTGGCACATAATACATAAACACCAAAATTCCTTCCCCCTATGGAAATTAAAAAATAAAACTCAAATAAAATTCTCAAATTTGGAAAGCCTTATTTTCCATGGGGAGGGGGGTACTTTCTGAGGGGGTATTTTCTGCAGGGGGAGGGTAAACGCCGGCCACCAAATAGACAATATAGCAAAATATTTAGTACAAATGGACACTGGGAAAATAAGCTATTGTCACAATCATACATAGTATTTACTGCAATTTTTTTTTTTTTTGCTAGAATTAGGTTTTTTGTATCAGGTTCTATACTACTTGAATCTAACCCACCTCTAATCTGGAAGCTATTTGGCCAGGCAAAGTTCTAGTTCAAGGGCTTCCTGCTATCTTGGGAAATAGTTGAATTGGGTGACTAAAACTTTTAGGCATGTACATGGGTGTAGGGATGGGGGGCAGCTGCCCCCCCTAGACCTTCAAATTTACATTAGATATGGCTGAAAAAGCAGTTGATAAAACTCCATCACACTATCATCTGCCCCCCCCCTAGACAATATGCTGCCTACACCCATGGGCATGTATCCAGGGCCTAAAATATGCCTGGGGAGATATTAATAAGCTACTACCTCTACCATTTCCTTATTTCTAGGACTTAAAAGATTGTATACAGAACAAGTCTCTTTAATATTCTATATGTGGCCCCATAGAACAATATATATTGATAAAACAAAAGAAACACTATTAGATTCCTTATTTTATGCTTTGGTACTTGTCTAGAATCTGGTAGTCACTCAAGAAAGATCACATTGAAATTTCAAAGATGCTTTATGAAAAACAGGTTTTTGCTGCCTTGTGAGCAGGGTTTTAGTGGAGCCAGAGGAGAGCAATGCACCAGCACTGCTTTTGATGGAGGAGTGGTGCTCTGGTACTGATTTTTTCTGTCAGCGGGAATGTTTATTGTGTTTTTTGCACTTGTGTGGGTAAAACACAAACTTACACTAGCATCACTGTGCTTTGACATCATGCCACTTACTTGTGCAAGACTTCCAGCCTAATCTCACTCTTGTTTTGTTTATTTACATATTTTACTTGTCCTGTAAACAGTTATATTCTAGCATTTGGAATTGTTGCTGTTAGTGATTACTGGTGGACTATTTATGATTATTGATTTAAAATGGCAAATACTAATCAAAAACAAAAATCCATTATCTCTTTTTTTAACAGAGGATCTTTAAATAAAATAGCCTCAAAAGTTCATAACAAAAACAATGCCATTGAAAGTGAAGTGGTGACATCTGAGGCAAAAGAGCCTATGTGTGTTGAAAGTACAAATTTGGAAGCTTAAAGACAAGGAGTCAAATGTGACTGGCCAGATATTTGGAAAGTGGATATGTGGAGCAAGAAACAGAAGCTTATCCTTGGTTAGACTGTAGGGATGGAAAGTTGGGCTGCAAAATATGCAGTGATTTATCCAGCCTAGGTGCTTTTAAAGCCAAGCACATTTCTTTATCCAATGAATGGTGCTCTTACCATATCAAAAGTAATGGCTCCAAAAGAGATGCTCAATTGAAATTATTATGTAAAAAGATTATTAAACACAAACAATTATTTGGCAGCACAGAAAGTGATTGAAACTTCTAAAAAGTAGTTAATTGAAACAGTTTGGGATGTTTCAATGAAACTCCTAAAGAATCAATCAAATCAGTTTTTAGGTCTGCTTATTATTTGGCTAAAAATGATTGACAATGTTTGGATCATTTTGATTTATTCAAACTACAATGATTAAATGGTGTCAATATTGGAGTGATGATACATTCCTGTTATAGTGCCACTACAATTATAGATCACATTGCCCAAGAAATGAAGGTTAAAATAATAAGTAAAATAAAGAACAAGGGAGGTAAGATCTCCAGAATTTTAGACGAGTCCATTGCCTTAAGCTCTAAGTCAGTTTTAATAATTTATTTGAAATGTAAAATTAACAAAACAAAGATCCAGAAACCTTGCTCTTAGATCTAATATAACTTTCAGACCAAAAAGCAGAAACTGTATTTGAAGCAGTTACAAAAAGTCTCACTAAATATGGTTTTGACCAAGACTATAAAAAAAAACTTAGTTGCCTTCACTAGTGATGGAGCCAATGTAATGCTAGGAAAACATTCTGGCATAGCTGCAAAGTTCCTAACTGAATTTCCCAATTTAATTATTTGGCATTGTACAAATCACAAAATAGAGCTTACATTAACTGACACTGTAGAAGAAGTATCAGGAGTCAACCACTTCCAATACTTTATGGACAAATTGTATACAGTTAATCTCCTAAAAATCAACATCAGTTATTGAAATGTGCATCTAATCTAAGTGGAAACTAAGCAAAATAGGGCATGTTTTAAACACTAAATGGGTGGCTAGCTCATTTAGAGCTGTTACTGCAGTTTGGTACAGTTACAGTACCTTGGCAGCACACTTTTCCTCTTGTAAAGATGATACAGCTAGATCATCAACAGTAAGAAGCACTTTTGAGGGCCTCTTAAATTGAATAACCTCAAACCAGTTCTTGCTTGATTTATCCATCATGTATGACATACTTTGTGAGCTCACAACACTGTCAGAGAGTCTCCAAAATTGTACAATGACAATTGTAAAAGCAGACAAACTTGTTAGAAGATCTATTAGATACATCTAATCACTGAAGGAGAAACCAGGGACAAGAACCTTAGAGGTTAAGATAGCTATAAAGGAAGGAGTTTTTGACTATGTTACATTGAAATAAAATAAAAAGTTTGTAACTATTAATGTACAACAACTAATATCAAGTGTGACAAACAACCTCAACAGACCTCTGTTATACTACTTATGGATAGAATGAAGAGGCATGCAAAAAACCTATTAGATGAATTTCAAGCATTGGACACAGATCACTGGCTGACAGAAATTCCTGTTAGATTTGGTGAAGAGGAAATATACAGTTTGTGTAAAATATTCAAGATTGATGAATGTAAAGTGAATATAAATATAAACTGAAAAGTGCAAAAAAAATCCTGGATCTGCTCCTGCTTTCCTTCCCTTTCCTGCTTTCCTTTTTGATCCCTTCCTGGGAGTTTTATCTACCTTACTCAACTACTTTCTAATATCAACAAAATCCCGGTAAAATTCTACTTTAGCTACTTTTGACTATCTTGGAAAGAGGTTAGGTTAAGAAAATGAAACTTTCAGGGATGGGTCTAAAGGCTAAAGTATGTCCTAGGAAGATATTTTGAAGTACCCACCTCCACTCCTTCTCCCTCTAGAGGGTCCTAACCTTTGATGACCTTTAAAAATATGTGAGTTATAGAAGTGAAACCTTGCAAAATAAATCTTCTGCTTAAATGAATTACAACAAAATTGTTTTCAGCTTCACAACTTTGCTCAATCCCAATTTATAAGGTTTTAAAGATATGCAAATACATTTCCTAAATTTTGAAAATAAACTATTTATAAGGATTAAAATTCTGCTCAAATAACTTAAATTCCATTTTCAGAGCTAAAGCCAGAGAAAAAGAAACTGATAACTGAAAATTAAGGTAAAATGTTGTTTTGTCAAAATTTCAATGGGTATAGACCTGTCATGTAAGCAAATTTCAGGACCCTCTAGAGGGAGAAGGAGTGGAGGTAGGTACTTCAAAATACCTTCCCAGGATATACTTTAGCCTGTAGACCCATCCCTGAAAGTCACATTTTCCTAACCTAACCCTTTCCCAAGATAGCCAAAAGTAGCTAAAGTAGAATTTTACCAAAATCCCTAATCTAGAGCCACATTTTCAGGCTCAGTGGGTTCAAACATGGGTTTGTCTTGTCTAGTGCATCAAGCATTGTGCATCAGTGCATCTAGCACACCAAACACCGGGTTCAAACTTTGAAACCACTGAAACTAGACAAAAATAGACAAAAAAATTCATCTTTTACAAAATGAAGGATAGAACTAAGAATAGTTTACTGAAGGTCTATTTGAGACTAACTTGGTTTGAATTAACAATAACTTTCTGGGATAGCCTATACCATTCCTGGATATAGGCTAGGTATTTTAAAATTTGAAATACAGACACTGAACAGTGGAGGAAAACTGTAAGATGGTAAAAAGAATTACCTAAGAACTGTAAAAAGAATTAATTAAATCGTCTTGCACATTTATGATTTTCAAATACTTTTGCGTCTACTTTGCCACGGTTACCCTGAAAAACTTTTCTCGCTCATTAAAATTTTTACACAAACTATGAACCAAAAACTAATATTTA
>JAQQPU010002064.1:60809-72378 GCA_029168905.1 Artemia sp. Kazakhstan ARC1039 | reverse complement strand
GGGGGGGGGGCTGAAATTCATTTCCGATAGAAATGCTTATTATATTCGTAATCAGCATAAAAAACGGCATCGAATGGTGTATTCACTTTAGTCCTAACTCAATAATATGATTTCGTAGAACTTTACCACTTGTTTTTGCCTGATCTGTGATAGGTGAACTGAAGAACATACCATAGGAGTTTCGTGCTTGCCTCACCCCAACCCCCAAAATATAAAGATGGAGCTTTTGACAAAAATGGAACATAATTTGACATTTTTACCATTTGTACGAGAAGCTGCATAATGTTACCTTTTTTTTGCTCTCAACTTATATTTTTTATTCATTGAAATATTTCTTAGACATTATTAGAACGAATACCCTATTTTCTCTACTCTCGAGATGTCGCTGTCCTCACGTACCTGCCTCAAGTCCCATTTGTCCTCGAAGGTCTTTCTGGGGCCTCTTCTTTTACTAGTTTCTTGATATGCTTCCTGTAAGAGCTTGTGTCTCCATCCAGGCGAAGGAGTTATGATATGGCAGGTTGTAGGATAAAAAGTCTTCTTTCCGCCTCTTTGGGGGAGGGCTATGGATTGATTACCCCGTACTCATCCAGCGAAGGCTAACTTCAGGCAAGGCCGTACCCAGGATTTTTTTCGGAGGGGCGTTTTACTAAAAAAAAATTGCGGGGGGGGGGGGGGTTACACGAAAAACCTCAAAAAACGCATACAAAATTTGTTTGTATCCATTTTTTTTACGATTTACGAGACAGACAAACATTTGGGGGAGGGTTCAAACCCCCCTACCCCCCCCACTCCGGGTACGGCTTTGACTTCAGGAGACAAATGCTTTCCATGAGGTCTTTTTGGCCTAACCACCTGAGCAGAGTTGCCACTGTTTTTGATTTATCACCAATTTTGGTGGTTTTTCCTTATAAATTGGGGGTTTTATTATAAAATTGGTGATTTTACTATGTTTTTACCACTATCCTAATTGCTTTACTTGATAGACATAGACGCATTCGGTATACTCAAATTTTTCACCACTTATTTGCATTTTGGTGATTTTTTCTAAGAGAAATGGTGATTTTATTTTACCTTCGGCGACAACCCTGGTTTCAGACCAAATTGGCAGATATCTAATAAAAAATAATAATATCGTCACTTATTATTGACCTGGTAAAACTATTAAATCCCCAATTTATCAGGTAGATAATCCTATACCTAAGTTTAATAATATCCGTATCTATAGAATTCCTTGCTCGTGCGGTTAATGGTAGGCTATATGAGAAGGACTGAACAACGCCTTATGGATACACGAGTATTGTATCTCAATTGATAATACCCTCAAAAAGAGCACAAAACCTGATAAATTTTTATTCAGTCCTCGTTGAGCACACTTAGGACAACCTGCATTATAGAATGCGACCCGGCAATATAGAGGGTTTTAAAATATATAAATATGAAATTTTAGGTTTGGCTCTCAACAGATGTACGGGCGATTTTAAAATAAGTGACACTTATTTAGTTTACTTAGACGAGAAGCTCATAGTTTGTTAATTCGTAAGATAAAATCGGTACTGTTTATTAGCTGCAAGGCACGCGAGAAGAGAAGTTTGGTTAAACCCGTTTGACTAGTTTCTTTAGCATCTTCCCTGTACAATATATCGCGTGGGTTGCAGCTAATAGAACAGTACCATAAAATCTTTGTCCCTTTCAAAATCAAAATGGGAAACCTCTGCAGACTCCACAAATCTGAAAGTGCTAGTTGCTAGTGCGAAAAAAACCGTAATTTATATTCTACAAAATCTGACGTAGCATTTTTGAATCATAGCTAATAAGTTTCACTTACCTAGTGAACGAAAGGCATTTTATCAATTCGGTCACTAGTCTAGTATTCTGCGACTAATTTTGGTTTTTGGTAATATAGGATTTTGGGCGAGAGTCTTGATTCTGAAATTAGAATTTATCTTTTCAATTTTTAATATTCCAAATTTTTGGTTATATCCGTTTGTTATTTTTGATGTTTCTCTGTGTTGTTTGGTTTCTAGGGGTTTTCGATTCTTCCAATTTTTGTTTTTACTAATTTTTGTCTCTGTTTCCATCCTGTGTTGTTTATTCTTATCAGGTTTTTTTCGTTCACAATTTTGTTCAGAAACTGTAAATGTGATTCCTTCTAACTTTCTGTAATAGCGCTGAAGAAGAGAGGTGGCTGTACTTCCGAAATACCTGAAGCGTTTCGTACAGTATTATCGTTGGCCTTACGAAACCTTATTCTCTTTTGTCTTTTCTTTGGTTTTTTGTTCTTTTTTATGGCGAGCCAATGTGATTTCCAAACCTGCCTTGATTATTAACCGTTTAGTATTAACATTATGGGTGGACTCAAGAAACTGAGTCGAAGCTCAGACCACAAAGACCCATTGTCTCCAAAAGTATTGGTTTCTCCAAAATACTGAACACTTGTTATCACAATGTTCAGAAACTGAATTGTCCAGATAGAAAAAGAGTATCATGGCCATTTCACCATTGCAGCTTCGAGATAGAGGAAGGCAGCTTTGAGATAGGCCCGTCACCTACGATTTTTCCATTTCTTGCTTAATGAATGAATTTTTATTCTTATTTTTATTACTTAATGAATAGATTTTTAATTTCAGCCTTCAGCCTTAAAAAGAGGCACAATTTTTTTTTTTTATCAATTGCGCTTTTCATTTGTATCATGGCTGCAACAACGTCCCATAAAACAAAAAAGAATTACTTTATTGTTTAATATTTCATTTCAAAATGTCAGGTTGGCCGAGTGTCTATGTTGCCAGGCGCTTCGTGTCCTGACTCACGTTGTGGGATCAAATACCCACACCTGACAATATTTTTACTCAACCTCTTAATCTTGTGAAGGGATTTTTTGTTGTGCATACGTTTCCTCGTCGAAATCAACAATCTCAATCACACAATCTTCACTTCACACGGTTCAACACACAAGGCTTCACAAATTTAAAATAGTAAGCTGCTTTTTAGCCCAAAGGACACTTTATAAGTGACTACTAATAGTGAATGAATTTCCGTTTAAAAATTACTTTGGACCGTCGTTCATTCTTTACTATTTTGCAGCTAGCACTGCAATTATGAATATCAATTTGTGCTTCTCGGCTCTGTTAAAAAGCTTGTTTTTACAGTTTACAGAAAATGAAAAATAAAATAATAGACACCTTCACTTTAAGTATAATCAGTCTCTACATGTTAAAAAAAAAAGCGTGATAATATCTACTGTGGATCGAATGCTTATTATCTGTTTAGTGTCATATATTCAAAAAAGTTGTAAATACATGATGATTTATCGTGTATTAACACGCTGAATACACGATGATTTTCGTGTATTTTAGGGTGTTTGCTGGTACCTTCGCCATTTTCTCCCTTTTCGGTTTTTCAGCCTTAGCTGCTTCTTTTTTTTGTCTTCTATTCCTTCTTGGCTGGTGAAGCCATGCTCTGGAATTTTACAGATGATGGCACAACTTCGACTCCAGACAATTAAAATTCCTCTGAACTTCTCTTTATCCCTATAGAGTTGCGAATAAATGTTTAAAGTTTACTACTTATTTTCTGAAAACTGCCTTACCAAGGTTAACATTTCTCTCTATGCGCTATCTATGGAATTTCAGCAGCATTTGTGTTTTTCTTAATGACTTTATCCTCATTTTTAATTAGGAGGTAAGATTTTGAGGTATAAAACTTATACTAAGGATAGATAGGTCAACTCTTCTACAGGTCAATATTATTATCATGACTTCATCCATACTAACTTGCCCCTAACTGGGCTTGAAATAATGGAAATCCGTCAATGTACGATTTTTGAGCCTTAACAAGTGGGTAATATATATGCAACCGACAAACATTTTCTTGTTGCCATTCTTTTCAGGTGCAAAAACTATATATTAAAATATCTGTGTCCTGTAGAATCCATTTTTATATATTTTTTTTTAAGTTGGAACTTTAGGGGAATGATGCCGGGGATGATCAACTGAACACAGCTGACCACTACTACTGCTTCTGCTACTATTACTACTACCGCTACTTCTACTGCCACTACAACTACTGCTCCTATTGTTTTTCTGGGGGTTGAGTTATCATAGTAAGGTAAGATAAAGTTTAGCACTTGGGATGCGGGAATGATATCAGCCCCGAAGGCAAACCTGTTACACATTTCGAAGTTTTTGAACAAAATAAATACCTCAAAATTTTGGTTCCATACCATAGAGACTAAAGGAGGACCGGATAGCAGAAAAGAAATCGGGGGGGGATGACTACCCTCCAGTAGATCTTGGTCTTTTAAAAGGGCCCTAGAATTTTCAATTTCAAATCGAATTAGCCTCCTCCTAAGTTTCTAAGATAGCTCATTTAATTTTAGTGGATGGAAAACGTTTTTGACACTTTTCGAGCTCTTCTTGGGTTGCAGTTGACGGGAAATGTAGAGTATAAGGAAATCTGCACCAAATATTCTGCCTATATTTGAAATATAGGTAGATTGTTCCAGAATTCCTTTCTTCATCATTTTTATGTATCTTACTTTCTTTGCGGCTACTAAATTTTATAGGTGTTGAAATTTTCTTGAAGGTAATTTTATGGGAGGGGGTTTAAGGCGGGCCTCTTGCTTTGGAAGGAAAATGGGTATCCGAGCTTTTAAATAGATTCTATAACTGAAAATGTATTAAAAAGTTTACAGAAATAAAGGAGACAACTGCGGCATTCACACTTATCAGTCGTCTTTTCTTTATCCTCAATTTATGTATATCTTCATGTGATCTGGTCGATGATGTTTAATTTTGATGTGTGCTGCCTTCCTTTTTTTCCAATTACCCTAATTTGTTGCACCCTTGCATTTTAGATGCGACACAACTTCCTAAAATGTATTGTTAGGGATAAGTTATACTTGTTGTTATGTTTAATTGTTAAAGTTAGATGTTCGATTTAATATTAAACTTAAGCATATTAAACGTGAGCAGCGGAGGTCCTTTGGATTCCAGCGGCCAGTACCCCGTTCGGATCTCAGTCCCGGCACATTGGCTTTTGAAACTTCTTCAAGGTGCAGGTGTTTGTTACGTAATAGGAATTGTTTGTTTACTTATGCAAATTTTTTCCTCAAGATGCAGGTATTATTATGCAAACGTAGGCGTTATGTAATAGTTTTCTCTTTGATTGCTACGTAATCTCGCGTGACTTGTTGAATTTATTGAGGATAATGTAGTCTCGCGTGACTTATTAGAGCTCATGGCCCGCTAATCAAGTGGAGAATCTCCAGTTGTAACTGAGGACGACACACACGTGGGTGTTACATAATACTTTGGATGTTTCTTTTTGTTCAAACTTTTTTCTGTTTTGAGAAATTTCTTTTTCTTTGAGATTTCATTTTTTTCAGTTTTTTTTTCTTCAGATATTTTTTCTTCAAGACATTTTCTTCGAGATATTTTTTTCTTCAAGGTGTTTTTTTCTTCGATGCGTTTTTCTCTTTCAAGGAATTTTTTCTTCAAGATTTCAATTTCTTCAAAATTTTTGTTCGTTTTAAGACATTGTTTCTTCGAGACATTTTCTTCAAGATTTTGCCCCAGGGAACCTTTTTAAGCCGTCATGAAAGGTTTTTGTCCGCTGTAGGAATCGAATGTATGACCAGAAATTGTCCCAATAGAATGGTGCCTTAGACATCTGGACCAGCAAATCTTTCCTATTGTTACATTCCGAGAAATAAATTCTACAAAATAACCTGTTTCCTGGATGGAGAATTCTCTGCAGAGGTTTCTAGATCGTTAAAGCTATGGATTGCATGTCTCCAATCTCAGGAAATATTTCCCATTCTACAAAGGATTTCACTAGGCAGTTAGATGACAAAGGTTTTTGTTCGATGTACAGGTGTTATTGATCGGGATTTAAAGTCTTTGGTTATTAATTTTCTGATGTGACATGGATGTTGCATCGTAGTTGTGTAGATTCTCGGATCAATAACCTCACTTTTTCTTTTCCGTGTTACCAGGGCTAAGTCGTGGACATAATATATGTTACGTAGACATAATACCGAAAAGAGGTTTAACGAAGGCGTTGCTGAGGATGAATGAACTCTGAACAAACCAGGAAAAGGTAATTTTACACTTCTTGGCGATATGATCCTGGCATTTTTGAGGGGGGGAAGGGTTACTTCGGCTTGAAACATCGAGCTCTACTTCAACTAGCAAAAATAAGGAAATACAGGAATGAAAGATAAGAAAAAACACTCCTTGTATAGCATTACATATTGAAGATTCATATTGAACAAGAAATCTAAAAGATGAAGACTTTGTATCATACATACAAGTTTTACTAATAAACATATTTACAAACATTATTGAATATTCTTAGGGCATTGAAATGTATATTATACAGCTAGGAAAGGGTTATTTTCCACTATAAACTTGTTCAATCGAGGATTGTCTACATAAATGCTGAGAAATTCGCGGTATGTATACCCATAGCATCAAAAACATAATACTGCATGAAAACCATAGCTTTCAATCGATAAATCTTGTACTCGCTTTCAATTGGGTCTGAGAACCATTGTGATCCGACGAGAATGAGTATAAACCATAAAAAACCATATCAAATGTATTCAACATTTTCTTGAATAAAGCTTTTCCTTATTCCCTTCAGCCAGTGGTTTTATACATTTTCCCCTGTAAAATTAAAGCCTTCTAAAACATACAGAAACTACCTTAAAGACAAAGGCAACCCCCTTGTTGCATTTTAGATATGGCTGTTACGTTTTAACACCGCCCCTTACTTTTAGCAGAACATTTGATCTATTTCAATATTTTTTTGTCTTTAATTTCATATTTCCTTATTGTTTAAAAAGAACATAGAATTTAAAACATTTTCTTGAATAAGCCTTCTCCGTATTTTCAGTGATTATGTAAAAATTGACTGCATGATGGCAATCTGCGACACCCGTCACCATCACTTAAACGTCTCCTTTGAATACCCCGATAAATATTTTTTTTATTTGAACAGTGGGAACATACCGTTTCATTAATATATCGTGATGCTCCATAGCATTTCATGTCAGCGTGCCACTCTGTGACTGGCCTGTTGCATTCTCTGACACCCCTACTCATTCCTAAAGCATTTTCAGACATTTTCTCGATAAAAAAAAAATTTGGACTCCATTGGTTTGTGGAAGCGTTGACTTGCATATTGTCTTCTATTTCAAGCATCAACACACTTCACGCCTAAATTTCGTACTCTCTGGCTGGCTCGCGATCAATTCAACCGGTTCCAGCTTCGGCTATGCCCGCTCCGGTCACGGTTCCAATTCCAGCTCCGTTTTCGTCATTTCCGTATCCCCCACTTCTTCCCTCCCCCGTTCCACAGTTCCGATTTCACCAATTCCGCTCGGAGTTCTGCCAGTTCCGGGATTTTTTATGCGTTTCCCCCCGTGGTTATCTATGGCTGGTCATCGACACTAGCTAGTCTATTTTACGTTTTCGAATAGTGTTACTTGTGCTTTGGAAAGATATACACTTACATCTTACTTTAAACAGTGAAGATGAAGTATCTTAAGAAAGTGTGCGCATATGATAAAGTTATTGTGGAATTGAATGCTGGCAAAGAGAAATATTTGAACTATGAAACAAGCATTAATAGAGATCTTATTGGAAACGTGTGCGTGCATCGCCATGACAGTGAGGTGGTAAATTCCTTTGGAATACCAAAAAAATTCAAAATTAGTGGTGGTTATACCAGAGTAACATTTCCAGAGATGATAGTGCTCAAAGAGAATACGAACCTAAGACTTTTAGTTGATGACGAAGGCAAACTTCTTGTTACTGCTGCTGGTAACATGTTAACCGTTGATAGATCCTATTAACATCTTTTTGGTATTAGCATTCAAAAGAAGATAAGAAGAAGACAAGCCTACTCTAGCCCCAATGTCATTTTCCATATCTTATCTATCTGCTGAAACTGCAATCTATGTAAAAAATATAACGTTGTGATAGACAGTGAAACCGCAAGTAAAATAGAAAGGGCATTGACAGACAATATCACCAAGGAATATAAAAATGAATTGATGAATAACAAAGCACCGGCAAACGTTATTAGTACCGTCGATAGTTTACCAACAGATACACTCATTTAAAACAATAATGACAATGATGAAATGTATGGTGAGGCTGTTAAAAGTTGTGTATGACCCCAAATGGAATAAGTGCCATGTCAAGAGAGAACATAATGAAGTATTTTATGAAATGGATTCAAAACATTCATTTTTTTATGATTATATTCCACATACCATTATTTCAATAAAAATATTTTATTGCATTACTTTGTTATGCTACCATTATTTTTAGGGTACATTAGCAACTCCAACGTTTAGAATGTTTATTCAAAAGTTGGAAATGCAAGAAAAAGGAATTTTCAGAGACAAAGAAAGAATTTCCATATGCACCTTCTATATTTGAGAGAAGCACCATTTTTTGGAAGGTTGTACTTCGGTCAGGAACCAAGTCAGCTCTTCTGGAGTATTTGAAAACAAAAAGTACTTTGAATAACTCCAAAAGAAAAAGAGTGGTATTTGAGTGCCATGCTAAGCGTGATTACCTCCAGTTAGACTTCTTTTTTATTAGCAAATCGACCAAGTAGCTACACAGCTGAAATCAAAAATGCATGGAAGAGTCCTTTCCCTTACCGGTGATGCAAATTGAACATTCTTTCTTCACGAATTTTTTAGACTTCAAATACTAACCGGATTATAGACCTGGATTGACGAAAGGTGATCCTGTGGTGACAGATGTCGTTGCTTACGAATAAAACCAGAAAGGACAGTTAAGTATGCCGTAGATTGTCCCACTCTTATAAATGATTAAGGTTGGCTAAATAATGGTTGAGCATGCAAAAAATGCAGTTGCATGTCTTCACAAAAGTGTTCTAGGTGTTGAACCGTACGATTTGAAAAATGCCTGAACTTGTCACGCTTATTTACTAGCATGAAAGCCAAAGAAATCTGATTTTTTTTTGTGTGATTTTCGCTTGGATTTCCGCTGTCTCCGTAATTACATAAAAAGTAAACGAAGCTTTGGTATATGTCCTCGGCAGCTCAAGACGTTAGGCGTTAAGACTTAAGGTGATTTTATGACAAAAAACAAACAAGAAGCGGCTTGTCCGTAATGGATTTTTTGTAAGATAAAATTCAACTGAATTGAAGAAAGTCTCAAAAAGTGGGAGGCAATGAACCTAAATTTTGGTTGGGGAATCTTGACAAGAGATTCCAATGTTAATTTTCCCAATATTTTCCGTTCGAATTTTGTGTAGTTTCATGGAGGTTGGTGGTGTTTTCTATTTGCCACCAAAAAAGTTCTGCATGACTCTAGCCTTTCTCGGAAGCCGTCATTCAAAGATCTGGCAAAAACGTTTTCCGCAAACGTTTTATTTTATATTTAGATAACTTCTTAGACCACATTGCCCTTCCACTTACAATTAAACAAATGGAAATCTAGAAAAATGGTTACTATATTTTAAATAAGACAGTAGACAAAGCAGGAAAATACAAGCAAACTTTTAATAATAAAAGACAGTCTGAATATTTCTTTACCTGTCTTCAATTACAACTTGAGCATTTGTAATTTTAAAAAATAAAAAAAACTTTTTCATTTTGTTAAATTTCATTTACAAATCAAAATCCTACAGCGCATTTGCTGCACAGTTATCCTGATTTTTCTTGATTTTCGTACTAATTGACGTGATGAACGGTGTATGTATTAAATATTATTGATATGTGAGTTTTTTGTTTTTTACCTGTATTTTCTTTTTTTTCCTTTGATTTTATTTAAAGTTTTTTTTTTGTTTCGTATTTTTTTCCGTTGAAAAGACTTCCGGTCGTGAAGTCAAAATATCCGGACTTTTTTATTATTGAAAATTTATTTATTCTTTTACGTTTCGTCCACTGTCTAATTCAAAATATAATACCCTTTTTCTATATTTTCATCTGTTTAAATTGTATTTTACTTTTGATTTGTGAGTTTATTCTGCTAAAACAAAAATCGCATTGGTGGAAATCGCCGATTTCAAGTAGGCTACTTACACTTCACATACTGAGGCTTCTTTCAAACCAAAAACTGCACACACTTCGTATAAAGAGAATTATGCTTGATGTATTGCGCAGGAGAGTCGTTTGGGGGTGGGAAGAAGGGGCAGTTGCCCCCCCCAATAATGTGGAGAAAAAATACTATACATCCCATGCCCTTTGACTATCCAGATATGGACCCCTTTTGCCCCCCCCCCCCAATAAAAATGCTGGAGATTCGCCCCTGGTAGTGTGTGCATACATTGTAGAATCCGAACTCAATTGATGCACAACTCGTGTGTATTACTTATCCAAGTAAATATTAGCCAACAGTATTTTGAAATATATCAGAAAATTTGTTAAATTTTTCTTCTATTTTATAACCTAATTTATTATTTGAAATCTACGAAAAATGAATTTTACTTAGTTTTTTTCTTCTCCTGAAAAGTTGTAATTTTTCTACATACGAGGTGTGCACGCGACGACGGCGATATTCAACAGCATATATTCATTAAATTTCAGTTGAAATTTGTCATTCTAGAATTCAGCCTTGTAAAATATGCCACCCCTCAGAATTTTGTACCAAAGGGTGCAATTGTTTGGAAGGATCTTTGACTAGTTTTTACCAATTTTTCATAAGCATGTACATTTTCAAAAACCATGAATTTCAGCTTGCGTCAAGAAGTAAAAAAAAAGAAATATTGCTCGACGTGAAGTGGGATAATATCTTATTATACCACTTCACGTTCAATTCAATGCTAGTTGCATTGAATTATGATACAAACTCTAAAATAGACCTTAAAAGGGTTTAAGGCTTATCATTTATTTGTGCCTTTGCTAGGATAACTCATACGGTTTCTGAAATTTAAAACTTTTAATTATATAACTTTTAATTATATAATAATTAAATAACAATTAATGTATGTCACCGAACAAAGTTGTGTGATAACACCATACGACAACTGTGTTCCATCTTAGGCGAGGTTTTGGTACTGACATTTGTGTAACAACCATTATATTTGGAAAGAGTGTTGAATGGAGAACTAAATGGAATTACTGTTTGGTTAATAAAGTGAATATTGGAATATTAGACAAATATACTTCCAAACATAGTAGTGTAATAACACCATTGTAACCAACGAGGTCTTGGTACCGACATTTGTGGCCTAGTTTATTATTTTTTTTTAGCGAAACGTCATATTTTTCATCAGAACCTCAAAAAGAACAAGACCTTTTTCTGCGTTCAAAGGATTAATATATAAATATTCAGCGTTAACCATTCTCTTCAATAATATAATAAAGCATATTCTAGTTTTGTGCAAGTATTTCGTCACCCATCTTGCATAGCGTACTATCGTTTCTGCCAAAAAATCGGATTTCTTTTCACTTTGAATGAGCCAAAAATCTAGTTTAAAGTCATGTAGACATTTTCAGAACTCTGATAATTATGATGCTGATGACTTCTGATTATTATGATTCTGATGACTTTAAATTAGATTTTGGTTTAATCAAAATAAA
>JAQQPU010002064.1:42780-60799 GCA_029168905.1 Artemia sp. Kazakhstan ARC1039 | reverse complement strand
TTAATGGGGCATTCATGGGTCTTATTCACAAGCATTTATTTATTTTGTATATTGTATTATTTAGTCAACATTAATTTTTATGATATATTCTAAGTATATTTCTGACTAATTTATGTTCCATTAAAACCAAACATTGATCAGCTAAACAATGCTTCTGAAGTCACACATTCTATCTCTTATTTATTATCTGTTTTCTTTGAAAAATGCACAAATGGAAAACAGTTCAAAAACCTAAAAAGAACTTTAATTTTTGGAAAAATTTCCAGTCAGTTTGTATACGATTCCAGAAGGTATTTCTTTTCTATAATGTCTCTAAACTTTTTTGCGCAAATGCAAGAAGTGAATGTTCGAAAGTATTCAATCACACTTCTTCTCTGAAACATATATCGTTACTATGAAGTCGCACCAGGATTGATTAAATAAAAAATAAGTTTTTTTCTTAACTGAAAGTAAGGAGCGACGTTAAAACTTAAAACGAACAGAAATTATTCCGTGTATGAAAGGGGTTCCCTCCTCAACGCCTCGCTCTTTACGCTAAAGTTGTTTATTGTTTTAAAAAACAATTGTGAGACATAAACAAACGCCTAGAACCGATAAATCACACACAGAAAAAAAAACCTTCTGCTTTTTCTCAGTAACCTTTCTGCTTTTTCATTTTTAGTAGCGGAATCAGTGAAATATAACATCATACCCCCAAAGCAATTTTAGAGAAATAAGTGTGTCTTCTCGTCAAAAGATACATGTAAAGTATCACATTTTTTATATGATGGTGCAGTTTTTGTCCAAAAATGCATATTCTTTAAATATTATGTTTTTTAATTACAAAAGGCACTAGATATAGCAATTTTCTTTAACTTGAGCCCTTGAACAGCTTTTTATGATGCTTCAGTGCCCCGTCAACAGTCATATACAAATATACTTCTCTATCTATCTATCTATCTAATATGCAGAATACTTGTACCAAACACATTTTGCATGCAGACCCGCTATACTTTACCATCCCCGCCTTTTATGCAAATTTATAGTCCAAATTAATTTCTAAAGTAACGAAAAAGATTAAGGAAAAAATTGGCGAGTTCTCGAATTTTACACAACGTAAACTTGAGTGAGTGGCGCATAATAGACAAGTACCAAAATTACTTCCCCCTACGGAAATAAAAAAAAAACTCAAATAAAATTCTCAAATTTGGAAAGCCTTATTTTCCACGGGGAGTATTATCCGGGGGAAGGGGGAGGGTTAAACGCCGGCCACCGATTTATCATAGGCTGCACAATAGTGCGGCCTAAGTAAAGAGCGAGGTGGAAACAATGTATTATTTATTTTTCTTTTGTTTTTAGACCAGGGCACTTCGTATCGAAGGAGTTTTCGTAGAAAAGGGCTCATTCGAATGGAAATTGAAAAGCCTCGTGCTCTTTTTAATAGTCGAAAGTGATTGGAGGACAATTAACCCCCCTCCCACGCCCACCATTTTCCCATACACATCCAATCAAACTTTTGAGATAGCCATTTTCTTCAAGATATTTCAAAAGCCCGGAAATTACGTATTTGAGGATGACAACCCTCCCCCCCCCTACAGCCCTCAGGGCAGGGGCTGTAAGTTATGCCTTGGAAACATAAAGTATAAGGTTTAAAAGGTTTATATAGAAAGGGTGATCGTACAAACTTCAGAGGGGGCCCATTGGATTACTAATCAGAAGTTTTAGTGCTCTTTTTAAGATTCAGGATGATGGGAGGGTGGATACCCCCCCACACCCCGTATTTTCCCAAAATGCATCTAATAGAAATTTTGAAATGGCCATTTGTTGTCGTAGAAACTTTGAAAAAGGCTCATTCGATTGGAAATTAAAAGAGCTAGTGCCCTTTTTAAATCGAAAGAGATTGGAGGGCAAATAACCCCCCTCCAACGCCCACCGTTTTCCCAAATACATCCAATCAAAATTTTTAGACAGCCAGTTTGTTCAACGTAAATGAAAGGTCCAGAAATTATATCTTTGAGGATGACAACACCCCCCCCCCCCAAAGCCCTAAGGGCAAGGGTTGTAAGTTATGCCCTGGGGGAATATAAGGTATATATAGAAAGGGTGATCGTGTAAACTTTGGAGGGGGCTCATTGGATTGGTAATTAGAAGTTTTAGCGCTCTTTTTAAGACTCAGATAATTCGGAGGGCAGAGACTCCCCCCCCCCACACAAACACCTCGTATTTTCCCAAAATGCATCTGATAGAAATTTTTAGGTGGCTATTTGTTGTCGTAGAAACTTCGAAAAAGGTTCATGCGATTGGAATTTGAAAGGGCTAATGCTCTTTTTATTATTCAAGCGATTGAAGGGCAACAATCCCCCCCACACCCATCAATTCCAAAACACATCTAGTCAAAATTTTAAGACAACCATTTTGTTCAGCGTAATTGAACGGTCTGGAAATTATGTCTTTGACAGCCACCATACCTTCTCAAGACCAGAACATTATTTGCACTTTACTGAATAAAAATGGCTGTGGGTTGTCAGTTTAGTATACATATAATAATATATATATTCCTTAAAGTTTTAATAATTTTCATTTATTAAAGTTAAAAAAAATTAAACGTGTTTCGTCGTTTAATGTTACAGGATGAAAGGATGGAGAATGGCTTTTGAGTCTTCAAAGGGAAAGTGAACGCAAAACAGATATTTTTGTTTAAAAAAAACACAACACAAGATAAGTTAGTTCTAAAATAAGATTAATAACTGATAATTGTATATTACAGCTATTAAGCTATTATACTGAGAAATTTATCCTTTTTGATGTGCTATATTACTGAAAATTTGAGAAAGCCATTTGTTCATAAGCAGTCCAAAGACCACATAGCAATTCCTTCGGGGCTGCGAAACCCCCCCCCCCCCCCCAGAGTCTGGGGCCAGTGTTGTAAGTTATGCCCCGGGGGGCATATAAGCTTTTTATGGAAGGTGTGGTTGCTTGAACCTTAGAGGAAGCTCATTTGATCGGAAATGTACAGTTCTAGTTCCCTTTTAAGAGTCAAAATTGATGTAGGGCAACTAGCCCCACCCCACCCCTCCCTGACAACCTGTTTTCCCCAAACAAATCCAATCAAAATTATGAGATAGCTATATTGTTCACAATAGTCCAAAGAGCATATAATAATGGCTTCAAGGTGGACATAACCCTCCAGAGCCTAGGTGCAAGGGTTGTAAGTTATTCCTCGGGAACATAAGGTTCTTACGGAGCGAATGGTCGTATAATTTTGGATCGGGTGGGGCTCATTCGATTGGAAGTCGGAAGATCTAGAGCACTTTTTCAGAGTCAAAAGTGAAAGGAGGATAACCTGCCTCCCTCCACAATCCTATCATTCCCCAAAAGACATCCGATCAAAATTTAACAGTACTATTTGGTTCAACATTATTGAAAGGTCCAGTAATTATGTCTTTGAGAATGTCAACCTCCCCACATTGTAAACTTATATGTCAACTTTATTATTAATTTAGACCTTTAAGGGTAAGTTGTGGGGGATTTTGAACTAGCCAGAAGGCACTGTATGTATCCTTTCAATACTACCACTACAGTTAATGTATTCAATGACACTAGAGGTATTAAGATGAAACTCTTAGGGAACGTTTAGGAGTTTCAATTAAAGGAAAAAACGGTATGTATGCCGGTTTTCAAAAGGGCATATAAGCAATATTATAGGCAGCATCACTCTATAATAGCTAGATATATCATTGAAACTTTTAAAGGAGCTAATTCAATTCAAAATTAAAAGTTTGGTGCCGTTTTTAAGAGTAAAGAGCTCCATTAAGCCAAGAATGAGCACAAATAAAGTCAAATAATCTTTCAAGCGTAAAACTACCACAAATCACTATCAATAAATAAATGAAACTAAAAACGAACAGAAATTGCAATAAATAGCCGAGTCAAACTGAAAACGAGCAAAAACTAACACGACTAGGGCTGATAACCCCCATGCTTTGTTGTGAAGACCAGAACACGATTTTCGCTTTACTGAAAAAAAAATACGTTTGAAATGTTTTCACTTTTCTTACTTTCATAAATAAAAATTATCAAAACTTTAAGGAATAAATAACAGTATATGCCAATTAAACTGACAATCCACTGTCATTTTTTTTTTCAGTTAAGACCAAGCTAGTTATACATGACTTGATAAAATGGTAATAAAGGTGCTTTGAGAGGCTGGTGAAAGGATACTTAGAGGTTGATAATATCCGATTAAACCAGACATTTACTCCACCCTGGAAGATGAAAAATATCACGAATTGCAAAAATTTACCAAAATTCAGAAAAAGAATGCAGTTTTTGGCTAAGAAATATATGTTTTTTTTTAAGTAAGGTTAAAAAAAACATATAAGAACTATAAGAACACTAAGGTTAAAAGAACTCTGAACCACGAAATATTATTTTGCAACAAACGCTAAAAAAATCTAAGCCACCATTAACTCTTCAAATAGAAAATTGGAGTTGAATTCCTGTTATACTTTCCTTGTGACTCATGCCCCCCCCCCCCAAAAAAAACAACAACATTCTCTCAGCAACGTATTATGTTTCAGAAACAATTCGCTCACTTTTTTCTTTTTGATTCCCTCCCCTCCCCCCATAAATAAAGGAGTACATCCCCTATAGGAGTGTTTTTTTCAACGGCAAAACATACCCGCTGGTGTTGTAAAAACAAGATGTTACGGGTACGGCACTGCTATGCCATATTAAATACCTATACCGACATATTGATACACACACGACAAAAAAGGTAACAACCATTTCACCAGCCATGTGTTAGTCAACTGACAAACCGTCTGAATAAGCAAGAAACATTATCAATTTACTTGCTAGGGTAAGTATATCAAATCGAAACGGATGTCCTCGATTGTCCAAACCTTTTCAGAATATCTGGGCATCAGTGACTGTGGTACAATCTGTAGCGTTTCAAGTTAGTAATCCTCACATGTTGTGGAGTTAGCCATGTCTCTTAAACGACTAAGACGGATAATCTTGTCATACTAAAACAAACTAAAAATAGCATCATATGCTCATAAGCAGCAAGGGCAATCTCAGAAATTTTACAGAGAGATCAAGTAGGAAGAAACTCCTCCAGGTGACAGAGGTTTAATTTTTTCCGCGGCAAAAATATTTTCTTTACCTCAGAAATGACGCTATCCAGTGAGTTAGGGTAGCTATACCAATTCCTGCCTCTGTGGGTATCCCGGGATAAACGTCTATCCATTACCTCCTGGTGTGTACATACACTAACAACTATAGAAAAAATTTAAGGAAAGCTCATGTGTATTTCAACTTTTTAGAAGCATTGCCAGATACACACTCCATATTATTCCAAATATCATCATTTTCATCATCTGATATCGTTATTTCTTCTATGCTATCATCCCCTTTGGGAACTGGAGTTTCAATTTCCTCTTTAATTTCTAGCTCTTCAGTTTCATCTAGGGCAAATGAAGACCTCATAAGGATGGAATTTAATCGACTCTTCAAATAAACCTGAAGAAAAAAGTAAGTTGAATGAGACACAATAGCCTAAAATCGATTTTGGTGCCATGTCAGAGAGAAAAAAGAGTCCACGATCTTCTTAGAAGCTAGGTCGATTAAGGGCACTTTTTTAAATTTTAGATCTTACCTATGAAGCATATGATTAACTTTTGACGACAAAAATAGCTTACCCATAGAATAAAAAGTTATCTTCTAGACGTCAATTTGACTGGTTCCATAACGAGGTGCCCTTAGAGGCTCATTGAAAGAATTTTCGTCTTAAGACGATAGTAAGAGGCTATTCAATGCCTCATTTACGTCCTTGGAGACTCACTAAAAGCATTTTAGGTCTTAAGAGGTTAGTAAAAAAGTATTCGATGCCTCATTTACGTCCTTGAAGGCTCACTGAAAGCTTTTTGGGTCTTAAGGCGATAGTAAGAGGCTATTCGATGCCTCATTTACATATACCTCCCTTAAACTCCTGGCAAATCAAAAACAGCAGTTATTAAGCATTCGGAAGAAAATTCCCACTCCGTGGGCTGGACAAAAAAAGGGTAAAGATCTTCCCCAACTACTGATGGCACATAGACCGTCGAATCGACATTTGAGCTGCTGGATTTTGTTTTTAAGAAACAGACAGCAGGCCTTTTCACCCAACCTTGCAGTAGCAGGGATTGAATCCCGGGCCCTGTACTGCCGCGCAGAACATCATCCACTGTGCCACCACAGGGTGAAATATGAGCCACAATCAGTGGTTCCCACTTCCTATACAGGGGCCCATGGTGGGATTGGAACCAACGACCTTTGGATTAGAGGTGCGATGCGCTCTCCACTGCACTATGCGACCGCTAACTCCGCATGCGGGGTTATTTTAAGCATTTTTTTAGCGTTTAAGCGAAATATGGCCATTTCAGGGCCACACTCACAATCATAATATCATAATGCCGAAGCGGAAAAAATGCGCATGATTTCAAACATGGAATAGCCTCAAATGATAGAATCTAGTATTAATAACTTAATATACAAACTTAAAATATTATTTTAACTTCTTAATATACTTTACTCCACAATCAAAAATATTGTAAAATCAGACTATTGTGACCATTGTGACTCTAGTGTGACTATTCTGACTAAAGACGATTGTAAAATCAGAGATGACGTAAAAAAGAGCACTGCTAGCAAAAGCCATCTAAACGGTGTCCATTTTCCAGCAGCAATAGTTGTCAATTTTTTATTTAGTTTTTTTCTATCATTTAGTTTGGTTTAGTTTTTTCTTACATAAATGTTTTTTCTTCCTTGAAGACGGCTTAGCAGAAAAACTTTACCAACATATCTGCTTTTTCAGTTATTCATTGGCTAAACAGGTCTCATTTGTTTTGTCTTTTTGTTCTCTTTATTCTTTCGCTCTTTTTTTTTGTTAGCAATGTATAGCCAGTGTGGTCTCAGAACCTATATACGTCAGATTTTGTCTAGTGACAATGGTTGAGAACAAAATCATAATCACATAATCACAGAACAAAATTTATCATTTTCAGCTAGATATTAGCTATAGAGACAATATGATACACATCTGAATCTCCTTGAATTACACTATCTGTTGGATGTACAAGATTACAAAATTATACTGGTGAAATTAGAAGTGATTATATTTTTTTCTTGTGAAAAAATAAACTTCCCTATATATAAACCATTATTTAGGCGCATGAGTATAGACATATTTGGGTATATAAGGGTATATTTCTCTTCGATTGATGGGAGCAGTCCCCGACTTTTAATTTTTTTAAATTTCTCTGCTTTTTGTGCTGTGCTAAACACAATAAAAGGCAAAAGACACTTGGTCCTTCAACTTTTCTGACTAGTGAGTTTCACATTCAATCAGACTACCGGCCAGAATTTAAAGCGTCACTTAGTCGTTTTCGCTTGTCATAATTTGCCGTGTTCTACAGATATTCTGACATAAAACTAAAAATCAAGTTTAAAGAAAGTTGAAGCCCGCATCTTTGATGACGAGTAAAGCACGAAGATCCCTGATTTCCGTAACACCTGTTTCAGAACGGTTGATTATGATACGAATGAAAGGATCACCGATCAACATGACGATCATACAAGTCTACGCTCCTGACTGCAGCAAACCAGATGAAGAGTCTCACAACTTCTACCTTCAACTGTAAAGCCTAGTTGACGCAGTTCCCAAAAAAGACCTTGTCGTTGTCATTGGCGACGTCAATGCTATTGTTGGTAAAGCTTCTGCTGGAAATGAAGATGTTATGGGTAAATTCGGCCTTGAACGACTTAACAGGAGGGGAGAACGCCTCATTGAATTCTGCAGAGACAACGATCTGGTCATTACCAGTACTCTCTTCAAACACAGAGAACGTCGTAAGGCGATATGGACCTCGCCGGATGGAAAAAAAACCGTAATCTTATTGATTACGTGCTCGTCTCTAGGCGGTGGAAATCGTCTGTGCTAGATACTGTCACCCTCGCAGGTGGCAATTTCGACAGCGACCATTTCCTGGTCATGTCAGAACTGAAGATACGCCTGAAATCTTCCGCATAGCTGAACAAGAGACCCGCTCGTTTCAACACGCATCTTGTCAAAGACCCTCAAACCCACCAGACTTACATCGAGGAATTATCTACTTAAATATCGGACCTTCTTTCGGATCTCTATCTAAAGAGGATATCGATAAACTGGTCACAGACTCCTTTAATATCATCCACGACGTAGCGATGTCCACTCTAGGATCCAAAAAGGGTGATAAAAAGCCTTGGATAACCGACGAAACTACTTTATTATGTGCTGAGAAACAAAAACACAATAACAGAGAAAAGGCCTATGGCATATCCTCCTCCATTACGGAATCCCACGAAACCTAGTCTACCTTATCAAAGATATGTACACCAAATTTGGGAGTCGTGTCATGACTAGTGAAGGTCTCACTGACAGTTTCCAGACGTCTGCAGGTGTTCTTCAAGGATGCCTCTTGTCTTCAGAGCTGTTTAACCTCTTCCTCACAGCAGTCTTATCCCTGGTGGAAACAACTTGCGGCGCACATATAGGGGCTGTTCAGACAGATAAGCGAACCTACATCGACGATATCGACGAAATGGCTGAAACACCCGAGGATCAACAAGCCGTTGCTAACGACGTCCTCGAAGCCACTATTTCTTTTGGAATGATCATAAATGCATCAAAACAAAGACTATGTGCTGCTCACGAAAGCCACAGGATACAGTTAAACCAGACCTGAAACTTAATGGAGAGAGTATCCAGTGGGTCGACGAGTTCCCTTACCTCGGTAGTTTGATCACCAGCAACAACAGTCACTCAAAAGACATTAAAAGACGTCTCACCCCTCGCGAGTTCCAGTTTCAAAGCCCTCATGCCCAAATGGCGAAGCAAGGATTTGTCTCTGAGGCTTAAGACACGACTTTTCAATACTCTGATCATCCCCATCGCAATCTACTCATGTGAAATACGGACGCTGAAGGTGGATGAAAATTGTCAACTTGCAGCATTTGAAACTAAGTGCCTCTGCCGCATCGTCGGGATCACTTACCTTGATAGAATCTCAAACGACGAACTTCTCGAGTGCCTTAAAATACAACGAACAATTCTCATGAAGATCCAGTATCAGCAACTTCGATGGCTCGGTCACGTACAACGGAAGAATCAGTACCGACCCCCGAAAATCACCCTCGAAGATCAAATTCACGGTTCTCGTCCTCGTGGTCGTTTCCCAAAAAGGTGGAAGGTAAGCTTCGCACCTCACCGCCTCTCGGACCTTCTTCGCCTAGCAGAAGACCGTGAGGCATACAGAAGGCACATCCACACCATTACGAAGAAAGAGCCCCAAGACGACCTTCAAGGAGTCAAGTAAGTCAAGTATTAAATCTTTAGCCTATTGAATTTACTGTGTCATCAAATACTCAGATACTCTGACATTAAAACTAAGAAATAAAGTGTATAGAAAGTAGAAGCCCAAGTTTTTATGTAACCCTGCATTTTATTCTTTAGGCTATTGAATATTTCACATACTGAATACTAACATTTGGCCTGCTGAATTTACCATTTCAAAGTGAATTGAGATATTCTTGCCTAGAGCTAAGAAATAAAGTCTATAGAAAGTCAAAGTCCATATTTTTATTCCATCCCAGATTTTAATATTCAACCTATTGAATGTTTATTACCAATTTTCAGCGTTAATACCAACATTTTAATATTTACAGATATATTTCTTGAAAAAACTAAAAGATTTAAAAATAAAAATTTGACTTTGGAGCTGCAGCTACCACCACACTAAATCGTCGCAATACAAGGCCACCTGAGACAGAACAGCAAAAAGTCGTATCAGGTTCATAGCTAAATGGTTAATTTTATTTACTGTTAAGTTTATGCTAAATTCAATACATGGTCAAATTTATTTATTTCTAAATCTAAATTTATTTCATGTGTTCCTCACAATATAACATTTATAATACATATGATATATAGGATATCTTATAACATAAAATTTAAAAATAATAATTTGACTTTGGAGCTGCAGCTACTACCGCTAAAAACAGCTGAGTCGGAACAACACAAAGCTTTAATAGGTTAGGTCGTCATGTCAGGTTAGGTAAATCATGGCTAAATTTATCTCTTGGGTCACTACTCCTCAGAACCACCAGGTCCTGCGACAGTTAGCTTTGACTCTCAGTCTCCATAGCTGCCGGGAGCGTTACACTGTTATTAATTTATGTATCTGATTCGGTCTTGGGCCAAAATGAATTAAATCAAGACCATAAGACCTTTAATATAATAGCTTAAATAATAGCTTCTTTGTATTAAGGTCGAGACTGACACTTGTGACATACAGCCTTATCTCACTTATGATGCTGCGTGGCTTCATTCGTTGAGCAGTCATCAAGTTCTGTATTTGGTTACACATTTCTGTTTTGGAAGAAACCATATTAATTTAAGACCTTAATCTAAGACATAAGACCTTTAAGACATTGATCTAATACCTTAAATAAGAGTTTCTTTGTATTAAGTTCGTGGATTCGCAGATGGCGGTCAAGGCTAACACTAGCGACATACGGCCTAGTCTTGTGGCAGACTAAATCTCTAATTCCGCCAACTAGCCCCTTCATACTGTGAACTATCCTTCTTTGTCTCAAGTCAAACAGGGCTAAACGACCTCGGCCACTACCAACCACAACTTCGCTAAAAGAAATAAAATACAATTTAGTAACAAAGTAAATAATCACGTCCTAATAAAAAGAAGGAAAAAAAAGGCTCATCAGATTTACGATGGATTCAAAATTACCTGATCCCTAAGAAGCGAACTTTTGGATTTTTGCAAAAATCATTAAAAGAAAAAAAAACCTACTATCGAAGTCATGGAATAACTAAGTTTCTAAGCTACGTGGAGGAAACTTAGAAACCGGTTTGAAAAACAAAAGCGAAGAAAATAAAAACGGTTACAGAAAAATTAGTGTAAAATCACAATTTGGAAAATGGCCATTTTAGTTTGGACCCCTAAATTTGCAACATTATTCATCTTCTTTTCTTCAGGAATAACTTTTGTTAGTAACTTATTTAGCAAGACTAATTAGCCTATTTAACAGCAGTAATTCACTTATTTGGCAAACAATTAACGGGGCAAACCAGGCTCGATTTTCGATTTTCTGGCAATTACTGCATTTCACTTTAACAGGCTGAAAACAACTGCAACATTTCTTTTACCAAAAAAGAATTTAATTGATACCACATTTTTTAATATTTGTACAATTTACTGGTAAGAGTAAGTTCTAGATAGGGGGGGGGGGGGCATATTGTTCAATTATGTTCACGAATGGATTTTTCTAAACAAGTGACATGCCTTCATATTGGGAAAGGTATGTAGGCTACTGTTTGTCCTAAATGATACAATACCATTATTTTGTGTCCTTTTTGGTATTGTTTTCGATTACAATTTCATTACAAACTATATTTTACACCAATATATTTCTTTTGAAGCTTTTCAATATATTTCTTAAAGTTTTTCTACAGATCTTTGCTATCGTCTGCAACACTCAGGTGAAGACACTTACTCAGTCAGTGCGGCCAAGATTCTTCTTGTCTTCTTTCCTTTTTTTCAGAGAAAATACACACCAAAACACAATAAACACAAAAAATGAAATGCTGAAAATTTTGTTTTACACAGCATGTAATTATGGGAAAAACTTTCAGGATAACTTAAATTAGAGATCAAATAAAAGTAAAAAAAAAAAAGATACATCACTGCCATACCTAAACCTCGTATGACATTTTAACAATCAAAGTTAATTATATTCCAATCAAAAAGATTGAGTAAAGTGAGATCTCAAGAATTGTTTCTTGAGATCTCACGTAGGCCGAACACCTCAGCAAAGAGAGAGCTTCCTGCTCCGGGGAGCTAGGAGTTATCCTAAGATGCAAAAGTGCCCTCTCTGACGAGTAAATCTTCCCTTTTTTCCCGTCGTGTATCAGACCATTTAAAAAGGCAGACACAACTTTTGGCTATTTTAGATCACTATCAGATGTTGAAAAAGAATCTGTATGCATGTGGGATTGACATTTCAAAGGTGTTTGATTTCATTATTCATTCACAGGCTATTCTTTCACTGTTGAGAAGTGGTATAAACCCTTTTCTCTGCGGTTTCTTATGGATTCGGTATGGCAATGCTTCCTTACGGGCGTGGCTAGGTAGCCAGCTTAGCAACTCCATTACTATTAGGAAGGTATGAAACAAGACTCTGTGCTTAGTCCAGCTCTTTTCAATAATGCCATCTGACTCGTTACTAAAAATATTGCTCCATTCCTGATTGAACCCTATAATGAAACCAGCCACCTCTATTACGTACACGACATTCTTCTACTATCAGACGATCTCCAAGTTCTCCAAAATGCAGTTGACACGGTTTAATCTGGTCTCAATGAGATTAGCCGCCTCCTCTAACTGAGCTTCTCGTCTACGGTTCGTCTCAGAAACCTCCTGTTACTATCAATGTTGGCCCAGCAACTATTTCCACATCATCTTCTGTAAAATATTTAGGTCTTTCATTTGGCTCAAATGTTAAAACTACTAAAACACTTGCTATCGCAACGTTGGAAGGGCTACTTGCTCGACTTAAAGGCCAGTTCCAGAAAACAACCCTGGGCAGACTTCACAACGCTTTTTTTGCCCGGCATGTCTTCTTCTTGGTCCCTTTATGGAGTTTTTCAAACTACCCGAGCGGAAGAAAATTAAGTCTCCATTTTCGCAGTTTCCGTTTTCACTCTTTCGTTTTCACAAATATCTTCTGCAGTTACCTCTTTGGACTCGCAACCGTTACATTTCAAATAGATATGGTTTTTCGATATTTCTTCAAGGACCAGCTAGTGGACAGGTTCCGCAAACGTCGAGAAAATAGTTGACTTTCCGCTTCTGGATAGCTTGATTGTGCTGTCTAAGTAGCTGAGATCTTATTTTTCTTGTGAGTTTTTCTTGAAATTGCTTTCATTTCCTGTATCTTCGTAGTCCTCTAAGTGCTTTTCATAGTTGTACATAGGGTTGAAATAAAGGTAAATTTTTGGCAGTTCATATTATTGGCTTAGGAATAAAGTGAACATACCACTTGATGCCTTTTTTTATGCCCCCTAATGTGCAAATATATACCCTGAATTGTAACCACACAAAGAAGTTATCAACACTAGTTAAGTTAATGAAAATTGGTTAAAAACATATAACTAGTTTATAAATAAGTTGTTCAAGAGTAACATATTCCAAAAATACTTATTTATAACAATTCAAACCTCATCTATTAGGCAACTGAATAATAAAACGTTTTCCTACCGTTTCAAGTTTTTCGAATGCCGTCGACAAAATAGCGCTGAATTTTGCGATTCAAAACTTAGCCGTCGACAATTCATGGTATATTCCAATTCAGGGTATATATTTGCACATTAGGGGGATGGGGGTTGGTTCAAGTTCAATATGGGTTTTAATTAAAAAAAAAAAAATAAAAATACACTTAACTCAGTTCCTTGTGCATTGATGCACGTTTGGGCCCGTAATAATTGCACACTCTAAATACAGCGTGGCCTCCTGTCCTCTCCAATTTCCACCCCGATCAAATAACAATAAATTTAACACAACTTCTCCTCCGCTCCCACCCCTTGAAGTATCAAACTAAAATATAATAAATAATAATAATATCAAGAAATTCTAAACATAATAATACTGAAATAAATCTAGTAAATAAATTTTTAATCTTTTAGATATTTTTTCACATTGTTATTAAAGGAGCCGAGAGTCCTATATGACTTTAGTTCTTGCGGAAGTGCACTCCACTCTTTAGCACACGCAATTCTAGGAGAAAATTCCGACCTAGCTGTCGGTGTCGGGGGTACATAAATGTCTGATGAAGATCGTGTATTTAAACTATGGATTTGTGATGCTAGTGTGAATAAGCCTTTAAATGGTGATGGGAGTATTCCTGAAAAATAATTAAAACAAAAAACGGTGCAAGATAGTCTGTAAAGTGATGCCATTGATAGCCTGTTCGGTGCTGGGCCTAAAATTTGAAGTGCTTTGTTGTGAAGTGAGTTTAGTCTCTTGTAAATGTGTCTTGAAATTAGATTGCCAAACTGTAGAACAATATTGAATGTGAGGCTTGATAACTGCATTGTAAATCAGGATCAGTATTTTTTTAGGGAAATAGTGACTGAGTTTTCTCAAGATTCCAAGGTTCCTTGAAAGCTTCGTCTCGACACTTGCTATGTGGTGTCTGAACGAGAGGTTTTCGTCGATTAAAACCCCTAGGTAACGAACGTCTCCTTTTTCTGGTGTCTTTATAAGTCCACGAGAGGTTTCAATACCAATCACATCAGGAGCCAGCGAATCTATACGTGAAAAAAATAAAACACTCGATTTGTCAATGTTGATGACTAGACGATTTGCGTCCATCCACAGGTACGTTTCTTCAAGAATGTCTTGTAGCTTCGTTTTGAGAGACTTGATGTTCCAAAATTTGAATTTTCGATAGAAGCGATTATTATTTGTAAAGAGCATAAAAAAAGGCATCGAGTGGTACGTTCACTTTATTCCTAAGTCAATAATATGAACTGCCAAAAGTTTACCAAAATAAATTATTATTATTATAAATGAGTATGTCCTCGTTTTGCTGGTACTCAAAAAAGCCACACCTCTCGTCTCCAACGTTGTAAAAATTGAGCAGCTCATGCCGCAACTTCTGGATACCCTGATCCCAAACCTCTGCAACCGATCCAAGATCGTTTCGATGTGGTAACTATATCAGTCCTTTACAAATGCATGCATTTCCCTCAATCAGAGGAGTTATCAAAGTTCATTTCTGAAAGAGCTTTATGGATGACTCGTCAAAACACAGCCCGGCTAGAATACCTTGAGCAGGGCACACCCCGTCAGGAATACCTAAAAAAGAACTTCGTTCCACAGCCCTTCACCAACTGGAATAGCCTCCCATTCAAGCGAAGGTACAACAAATATTTCAAAGCTGAATATAAATGAGAAAATTACCAGGACTAGCGACATATCAGCATTGTTGATGAAGCCGCGAAAATTGTAATAAAACAGGTAAGATCAACAAGGCAATGTTTCTCGAATCACACTTCGATGTAAAGAGTATGGGTAGCTTATAAGAGTAGGAACTTAAGCTAGCGTCGACAAAAACAACACAACTTAAAACACCATCTAGCGGCCGGCGACGCTTGGCATTTTTTCCAGTGTAATAATAAGAATAATTAATTTAATTAGTGTAATTGGTAAAATTAGGGCAATGATAAGTGTCTGGTCTCACTTCCTGACAAAAAAACGATTACAAACCTTGAAAAAATCCCAAGTGTCACCGTACGCTAGATGGCGTAAATAGTTTTTCTTGTCAATACTAATGCCAGTTTTCACTCTTATAATTTACCCAAAGTCTTCGCTTCGATCCTCCTGATCTATATTGCCCCTCTCATCCTCCTTTTTAGAACAGCTCAACAAAGGGCTTTGGGGAATTACATCAGTAGTGTGAAAACGCCTGAAATAACCTTTAAGCGTGAAAGCAACAGTTAGTACCTGTAGCTACACTTAGCTAGAGCGACAGTTAGTATTTGCTACTTTATTCAGAAATGATCGAAGTGCATATGCATTTAGACAACATTCGACTATGTATACACACAGTAGATATTTTCCAGATGAAAAAAAAATTCATAGACACGATTATTGGGCATTTAGAAAAATATTTATTGGCATCGTATAGCCTATTTAGAATTCATAAAAGGATTCTGATATCTGGTTAAACTATTCATAAATTTACTAATTTTTATCTAATAGCACACTTGACGTCGTAAAACAGAACTGTGAAAAATTAGAATCATTTTACAAGTTTATTCCTTTCATAATCTATCCTTGATAAACTCAACTTCCAAATCTTTTTAAATTTAAGGGTCAAAGTGCTCGTTAACTCCTAAATGTCTATAAATGGGAATATTCCCAAATAATAACGATTCACGCTCCTAATTAGGATAATAGCTCATTAGGATAATTAGGATTAATCCAAAAAAAGAGCGACTTGGGCTATAAATGTGTCGGTATGCTTACCAGCGCAAAAGATGGAGAGGAAGGGGGGGGGGGGGAGGCATCTTCAGTTTCGTCAAGGAATTTCCTAGGAGGGCGGAGACAAGTGTTACCGGTGACTTTGATTTTATTGACGTTTAAATCGAGATTTTTATGTATATTTTTAAATAAATAATTTTTTAATATTCAAGTTCTATTACAAATTTTATATAAGTTATTTTATGTACAGTTCGTAACAACAAACTGTAATGATTTTGGAACTGCAAAGGACTGTTCAGGCTTACTTAAAAAAAACAATAAACTTTACGTGAATAGCCCTTATTCTCCACGCCCGTTCATAATTTGAAAAATTTGTACATCAAATGTTTTCAATTATCACAGCAAGTTTAAAGCTGTTGTTGTTAAACTTGCACAACTGCCATTTTGTTACATTAGCAGAGTCGGTACTCTCTCTTTATTGTAATCTCAATAAAAAAAAATCCCAAAATTTCATTGATTTTCCATTTCATTAAATAATTTTTGGCAAAACAAAATATTAGACTTTTCTTCTTTCCGTTCTTTGATGCACAAGTGACACGAAAGGCGGCAGCCTATTGGCTACGAATAGCCCACGTACAATTTTAGCACAGAAAATAGGATTCGCTTCTGTCAATTTTTAACACACTGAGAGAAGCGTGTGCAAATTTTATCACAGATTTTCGTGCACAGGGCGCATAATTTTATGAATTTTACGCCTTATTCACTAGCGTGAACGTTAAGCTACTATTAACAACAAATTCCTGCTAGTAGTAACCAGAACTAAAAAAGAATTTTTGATATTAATATTTAGATTAAAAAAACAGACTTTTTATGATAATTCCAGATATATAAAAATCATTAAATTTAAAGTTACTTAACAGATGGTAAGAGCCTGGGCAAATTTGATCACCTCACGAAAAGGAGGAAACATCCCCAAAAGGGGAAGTTGATTTTGATGAAAATTACACTATCGAATTCTACGTATCAGAGAACCCCTGTTGCAGAGATTTCAAGTCCCTACCTAGAAAACGGGAAATTTTGTATTTTTTTTAAGAGATAGATGATAACAAATCCGAATTTGTTTCCTTTTTTCCCCCAGGAGCAATCGTATCGAACCCAAGGTCCTAGAATATCGGGGGAAGACTCTTTTTAAAGGACACTGACAATTCCATTGACCTTAAGCGACGGAAAAAGGCTGTGCCACAGTGAAGTGGCGTTTTCACTCATTTCTTGCGTACAATGGCAGTCTTGGCCCAAAAAGCCATCGAGTGAAAATTACGAGATGGTCGACCGATCAAAGATTATCAAAAGGCAATATACATTGGGCTTTCCAGTTTCAGACGAAGTAATAACGCATGCTTGCGCATTCGTTCCTAAGGATGCACACGTTCCATACAAAGTAAACAGTTAAGATACACATTTATTTTAAACTCCATCTAAATTAGTTGTCAAGCATTTATTTGAAAAACAATGTCAAGCATTGGTTGACGCTTGACAAAATTATGCACAGTGGCGCATAATTGCACACAAGCTGTAATGGAAAAGGACCGGCGGATCTTTGTGTAGGGACAGGCGCTTAAATCCTCAAAAAGTGCGCTTCTATGCCAAGTTTCCTAAGTCCCTCCATGAGCCTTGAGATAAATATGGAAGGAGGTTTGGGGGAGGGATACAAACTAATTTTAATCCTTCTGGACTCCAAGGAATATTTTTGGCCTATGACTGTAATATTGGTGCCGTTAGGGGATAGAGCCCATCTTATTACAGAAAATATTTTCAAAGGTATATCGGTAAAAATGGAGATGTGATGGTGGTGGGTTGGAATCATAAGTACCGTCAAAAGATTTCTCGAAGTAGGGGGGGACAATTACTACGAGGAGCTTTTTTTACCGATATTTAAATGGCATAATATATCTCATTTTCCT
>JAQQPU010002064.1:31096-42380 GCA_029168905.1 Artemia sp. Kazakhstan ARC1039 | reverse complement strand
TTGAGGCCTATATATTTCAGACCCCTCCCTCCTAATAAATAGTTGCAGGAATACATTTTTTCAAGGACGTTGTCATTCTCAAAGCATTGGCTTACGGATCTTAAACTTAAATACAAAAAAAAAACAAAAAAAAAACAGGGTTTGAAGAAGGGAGCAGCAACCCTCCTTCGCATTTATAAGAGAGCCTTGGATCAAACATCTTGTAGAAATCAACTGTTAGTAAAGAGCGACACTTGTCAATAGAAACCAAAACTCTAGAAAACGAAGTTTTGATTACAATATATGCAACAACGAAATGTATTATTAACGCTAATTCTCAATTTGCAACATGTATTAATTTGCAAGGTTGATCATTAAAATCTATTAGAAATCTATTAGGTTCGTTTCTCAATTTTTGGCATTTCTTCATTATACTACTTAAACTTTATTTATAAAAGTATGTACATTAAATGAGCTTTTTTTCTGGAAGCATTGCTGTGCAAAAATTAAACATTGACTTAAAGAGTTGCGTTGAAGGGCTAACCCTCATATTTAGGATAACCCTTCTACACCATCAAAAATGGGCAGGAATGAAATTTGAAACAAATTGCTTCAAATGAGAGTAAAGAACGGCATTAAAACTTAACAAGAACCTAAATTTTTCCATATATCAGAGCGACTGCCCCTCCAAATCCCTACTCTTTAGTTTAGAATTTCATAACGCTTAAACAGTGCTTCTCGTTCCAATTAAATGGTCCATGTGTTTGAGCAGTCGTTCTTCAGGGATCAAAAAGATTCAAACTTTAGTGCAAAAAGTGAGGGGTGGAGGAGGGGGGCCGTCCCCAGATACGGAATAATTACTGATCGTTATAAGCTTTAAAGTCCTCTCTATATTTTTATTTGAGAAAATTTATTTCTTTTTATTCACCTACTACTCCTACATAATAAGAATTATAATAATAAGAATTATATAATATAATTATAATAATAAGAATTAACACTCCAAAATGACAAAAAAACTGGCATTCGTTTTTTCACTTGGATCAAATCCAAGGAAGTCTGCGTTGAAATAAACTTTAAACACAAATTCCAAACGTGGAATAAACCTAACTTATTCTACGGAAGAGAAGGGGCCCTTCCCTCACAGAAGTATTAAAATTTTATTTTTCTAACACTTCTCAATATTTTTCGTACAATTTGCCTGTTTATCAAATTTTTTATTATTATCTATTATATTAATCATTATTCAATTAAATGAGCTCAGCGCTAGGAATGATTTTTAAATCTCTTTCAAATGATAGTGTAGCTTATAATCCATATTTAGGAGGCGAATGATTCTCACACTCTTTCCAAGGCATAAAAGAAGAACGTTTTATAAGGGATCCTGTCTTCGAATTATTAAGTATGTGTGAACAGTCCAAGGTCTTTCAGAAGATAATTTGCTGTTTTAATGATTCTCAAAAATAAGAAAAAACAGGCAAATCGCTTAAAAACCATTAGGGAAATTACAACAATCATTCACCTGTCCAGGAACCCACCCAGCTTCTTTCAACAAGGAAGGTAACCTAAAATAAAGGCCGGTTCCAAGCGGAGGGGGGGGGAGGTACGTTGTTTGAGCCCCCCCCCACCCGAAAAACGTAACAAAAATGCATATAGAAAAATTTTTGATAGGTTAAAAGAAATTAGTAACCCCTACCTCACGAAAATACTCCCCAATCCTCAGAAAAACGAAGTCCTGGATACGCCCTTGACGGTAAAACATATCCTCCTCCTGAATAAACAATATATTCCCTTTTTATTTGAATGAACTATTTACTTCATACTCTCGAAAATTTTCTTAAATAAAGTTATAAAGATGAAATAGAATTAAACATTAGCTTTCAGTTATTTTTCTCCTTTTAGAATAGGAAATCAGCTTCTAAATTAATGTCATCAAGCCAAGTTCACAGCTGCATTCATTAAATTGAAAATTGTACTAGAGAAACTCACCATTCCTTATTAGCAGTTGAGAGAGTGGTCAGGGGTTCATCCTCAAAGGTAAAATCAATAACTGGGCGAAGCTGCTCTTTTGGGGAATAAACTCGAATCTAAGAGAAAGGTAACAATAATATGCAAAGATTTAATCATACAAGCTAGAATACGACTAATTAGCCATTTACGAAAAAGGAACTGGTCTCTAACCGTTTTTCCAAACCTTTAATATATATATATATATTTTAATTGATCTGAAATGTAGAATCGATGATGCATATTTAAATAAACAAAACCTCTTTTTTAAGGCAAGGATTGATCAGAAATTCGTAAAGACCATACAATAGTTTTTTTTTCGTTATTTATGGAAAAAAAATATACAGGAATTTAACCTCAAACCAAGGCCATATCCAGAGAAGGGAAGGGTTACGGGGTTTGATCCCCCTCCAAATTTTTGTTCGACTAGCAAGAACGTAAGAAAATGCATATAAAAACACTTCATGCGTTTTCTAATTTTTTTGTCTTCCCCCCCCAAACAAAAATCCTGGATACGAACTTGCCTAAAACACATATTAATTTAACATAGTTTGCAAAAGACCAACGCTATTTTATAGTTTCTGCGACATTACTCTCAATCAAGGCCATATCCAGGGATGGGGAAATTACCGGGTTTGAACCCCCCCACCCACCGAAAAAAAATTGTCCGACTCGTAAAAGAGCAACAAAAAAGCATCTAAACACATTTTTGATGCGTTTTATTAAAGTTTTTGTTTACCCCCCCCCCCCCAAAGAAAATTGTGAATACATCCTTGCTCTCAGCATTAAATAAAAAGTAAAAAAGAATAAAACATATATACAGAAAGTACAGTATAACAACGGGCATAAAACAGTACATTCGAAAACTTAAGAAATTCAAATATAAAATCAATAACCAGAAGCAGCTGTTCTTCCGGGAACGAATTCAAATATAAAGAGAAAAATAATATTAATATCTGCCAATTCTGGTATGCACTAAATATTTTACGAAGACCCGTCTTATTTTGCGTAATATAGGTCATATGTATTCTATACCTAAGGAATACTACAACTTGATTTAATTCAAGTATATGACGCAGCGTTGCCAGCGCAGTCATTTGTACCGTTTTTGGTACAATTTAAAGATCCCGATACAATTCGGCACATTCGAATATATTTTGGTGCAATACAAATTTCCCAGCACGTTTTGGTCTTATTTGCTCATTTTTGACTCGGGTGTCTGCTTTCGTTTAGCTTATAGAAGATTTCCCTCTTGATATGGCACATTATGAGTCTAGTTCAGATACCCGTTCTGTAAACATCTGGTGAAAAGGATGTAAATTGTTTTCGGGATTCGTGTTACGGATATTCATAGCCATGAATGGATTTTACTAGTGTTTTTAATGATGGAAAATTTATCAGATAGTCCAACTATTGATGAAACCCTTGTGCAGTTAGGTGTAGAGAACGAAACAAGTATTGCTACGCTAATTATTGCCCCAAAAGGAATTCTCAGCAAGGTTAAAAAAATTCCAGGAGGTAGGGACTATGCATTTGAAATTTGTGAGCGAGTTCAGTTCATATATCATCAGCTATTAGAAGAAAACGCAAATCTCCTGCGCAACGAGAATGTTAATCTCCAAAATATAATTAAATTACAGCAAAAATTGGAAAATAAAGACACAGTGGCTCCACCTTCCTCTGGGAATCGTAGACCATATTCTAGCGTTGTGAAAGGTCCTGAAACCTTTAGTATCATTCTTGAGCCAAGTAGTAATGAGGGTACTGATCATATAAAGAAAACGAGGGACACCCCAGCAAAAATTGTGCAAGATATTAGCAAAATAATCAGAAGAGATATTAGCAAACTCTCAGCTAAAAAAAATCAAACAAGGCCGAGAAGGTAAAATTATTGTTGAACTTACTTCAAAACAAGATTTGAACAATGCTCTTGGTGTTTTCAATGAAAATTCAGCAGCACTAAAATATACTCCGAGGGAACTGAAAAAACGCCTGCCAAGAATGCTTGTGAGTGGTACTCCTTCATTTAAAAGTAAATCAGAGTGCAAAGAGTTTATAGGACAAAGTAATTCAGATCTTATAAATCTTGTTACTACTGGAGAAACCTTAGAAGTGGTTACCATTGTGGAAAAAGGAAAAAGCTGCAGCGTAATATTGGAAATGAGCCCAAAGATCAGAGCAGAAATTTTAAAAAGAGGAGGCCTCAATTTTGGATTTTTACGCCTATACTGCGAGGACTATATCAACCTTATACGATGCACCAATTGTTGCCTTTTTGGACACAAGAAATCTGAGTGCAGGGGTGATTTAACGTGCTCTTGGTGCATGGGCGACCATAATTACAATGACTGTACTAAATCTTTCACTAGCCGTCCGTGTTGTCGCTCATGCTATAAACGACAGGTCAAAAGTGAACCACATCCATCGTACGACTATAAAAACTGTCCAATCGCTCGAGAAATAACTGATCAATTAAAAAAAAATATCGACTACATAACGTAGCTAAATGCAGAGCGCATCACAAGTAAATAATTTATCATTTCTTCAGATTAATTTACAACACTCGTATGTAGCTTTATTAGAATTGTATAAAAATATTGAGATAATTAAACCAGATGTTATTTCAGTTCAAGAGCCATAAGTGAATAAAAATTTAAAAGTCTCCTCGGTAGCGCCCAATTACCGGTGTTTTTCTAAATTTGAGCCTTCGAAAAAATTTTATAGCGCAGCAATCTTTGTTAAAAATACGCTGAAAGCAGATTTACATTATGATGTTTCAACAAATGAATGTGTTGTAGTTTCCATTTATATTAATAAGAAGACATTTACAGTTGTATCAGCTTATTGTCCTCCTTCATATAAAAATCCCTCCTTATGTCTATCTCCGATTGAGACATTAGGAAATAGGTCTACATTACTTTTAGGTGTGGATTTTAATTCCAGAAGCCCTATTTGGCTTTCTAGTAATATTACTGACGGGAGAGGGGCTGAGATGGAATTATTTTTCGCATGTTTGCTATTAGTTGTTGTAAATGATCCATCAGTAGCAACATATACAAGATCTAATACCACGAGCCCGGATATAACCGCCGTCGGAAATCGTTTATCCCGTGATATTTATGATTGGAAAGTATTAACTTGCCCCAGTCTTTCAGATCACGGCTATATTTCTTTTAAGTTATGGTGTACCACTCAAGACTCCTCTTTTATAAATTTGACTGATCCACGTTTCAATTACAAGAAAGTGAATTGGAATGTATTTAGAAAACATATTTTAGATAATATCGACAACATTTTTGCCATGCCTTTGGAAAATAAACAAGAGATTGACAATTGTGTTGAAAGCCTTACAAATATAATACAAATCGGAATTAATATTGCAATACCTGAGAAAAAAAAATATCATTCTCAATAAGTATACAAGATGGTGGACCCCAAAATTAACTGAATTAAGGCGTGATTATGGAAGAGCATTCAAAAAATTTAAAATTCACTCAACTGATGAAAATTATCATTCTATGAAAATGAAAAAAAGACTGTATTCAAATGAAATTAAAAATTCAAAACTTGAAGACTGGAAGAAATTTTGTTCAAATAAAGGCAGCTTAGATCCCTGGAGGACAATACATAAAATATACTCTAACCGCCCCTGTATAGTATCTCCAATCCATGTTGCAAAAGATAATGGTCTGTTCGCCGAATCATACCAGGAAGCTGGTGAGGTATTCTTTGACAAATGGTTTACCCCCGATGACTGCTCAACGGAAACTTCTTATCACCGCCAGATTCGAGGTCAACTTGAATATGTATTTGATAATAACCAAGATAAACCAATATCAACCAATATCACCAATATCAACTGATTCATTACTAGGTGCTATTAATTCTCTTAAACCATTGAAAGTTCCTGGCCTAGATGGTATCGTCAATATAGCTATTAAAAAAAAATTCTCATGTCTTGGCTCCCACTTTACTTAAAATATATAATGCATGTTTGAATATAAAGTATTTTCCAAGGGATTGGAAAAACGCTAAAATTATAGTTATTCCTAAACGAGGAAGAATCATTGACGGCTTACCGTCTTCTTTTACACCCATCAGCTTGATACCAGTTTTTGGCAAAATATTCGAAAGAATCCTATCATATATTTTGAATGATTTAAGTATTAATAAGGACTGGATTTCTAATAACCAGTTTGGATTTGTTAATGGTAAATCAACAGTAGATGCTCTGGATAAACTCGTCACAACAGTGGAAGAAAATAATAAGTTGAAGAAATTTACATTTTGTCTTCTCTTTGATATCAAAGGTGCCTTCGACAATGCATGGCACCCCGGGATTTTAAAAAAGTTATTAGATTTAGGTTGTCCTACTCCTCTAGTTATGTTGATTAAAAGTTATCTATCAGATCGATCAGTTTCTTATGGTGATAAAGCTGATAATATAACTCGTATCCTTCAAAAATCCTGCCCACAAGGAAGCATACTCTCTCCGTTCTTATGGTCTATTAATGTGGACGATTTGCTTCGTTCAGATTTACCGACAGGCTGTACAATACAAGCGTATGCTGATGATATTTGTATAACAATATCTTCTAAAGATGCCAATTTCCTAAATCATGCTGCAAAAAAGATATTTATACTATTAGAAAATTGGGCTGATGAAAATAAATTAAATTTCGACGTTAATAAATGCGAAGCTATCATCTTTACAAAGAAAAGAGAAATCCCACAGATTATTCTTCGGTTTTTAAGCCATAGAATACCAATAAGCGATAAAGTGAGATACTTGGGCTTAATTCTTGATAGAAAATTACTATGGAATGATCATGTTGAAAGTAAAATAAAAGTCGCCAAACAATATTCAACAAAATTGTTATGTGCCGCCAGAACCACTTGGGGTCTTAAACCATTTGCCCTAAGAAATTTATACAAAGCTGCTATTGAATCCACCATTTTGTATGCAATACTCGTACGGCTGTCAGCGCTGAATAAAAAAAAACTTGTAAAAAAGTTAGTATCTGTCCAAAGACTTTCTATGGTTTTGATTTCTAAAGCTTTTTTATCCGCTAAAACTGAGACAATAACGGCTTTAGCGGGATGCCTTCCTATCGATTTTAGAGCCAAAGAGATATCTCTCACCAGATATCTAAAGAGAGGAAGGCCTGATTACTGGCCACCCCTCAATAGCTTAAATAATTATAATTTAAATGACCATTCACATTATACGGACTCGCAAGTAAATTCTCTATTCGGTAATTCCCTTTCTACTTCCAATAATTTAAATGAAATCCGGAAAACCTTAGGTAAAAACCTATATATGAAATGGTATGAGCTATTCTGCCAAGCTGTTAAGCCCTGGACCCTTCAGTTTTTTACTGATCATATTGACCTTCTTCAAGTCACAAAAATTACTCCTAATTATAAACTGACACAAATTGTAACTGGTCACTGTAAATTAAATTCATTTTTATGTAGAATTAATAAAAGCGATTGTTCCAATTGTGATTGTGGTGACGAGGAGACTTTATTTCATTATCTGTTCGAGTGTAAACTTTTTGAAAATGAAAGAACTTAAATGCAATGTAAATTACAAGGTTTTTCTTCCTCTAATAATTTTAATATTAATGTTATCTGGTTCATCAAAGAGGCTCGGTATGCCGTTTTGGAATACTTGAACCGAACAAAGAGACTAGATATTGTATATTTCTTTTTCTTCCTTCATTTAATTACAATTAAGTGCTATAATTGTTGTCAACTTACGGTTTTTCCTTTTTTCTTGTTTCTTTGTGGTGTTTAGTATTTTGCTTGTGATTCTCAGTTTTTGATATTTTATGCTATATTTTGTAGATTAGATAGTGAAATACTCTGTACGGGTTTAATCACTGAATAAAATCATTCTTCATTCATGGCACATTATTAACCGACGTTACAATTAAGCTCTTTTGGTACAATTTTAGTTGGAAAACAGGTGCCGTTTATTTCAAAGTGTTGGCAACGCTGATAAGATGATTAGAAGCAACAACACACTCCTCAATTTTTGAGTCAATAGCCATTCTGAAAATGTAGCCGAACGATACGACATATATATCCTAGCATCCGGATATTATGATCCAACACTATGAAATATAAGAAAAACTTTGTTCTCAGGGTTTGACCAATTTTTTTGGCGGAATATTTATTATTCATACTAAAAATAACGGATATTCATAGGGTTTTTTTTTTCTTCTTTTTGGTGTAACTTTCACGTTTTGCAAATGCTTCTTACACATGAGCGCCCATAGGCTGAATTCCAGGGGGGGCTTACCTGGTCTAATTGGCACTTTTATGATACATAATAGAAATCTCAAAACAGAAACATAAAAATAAGGCAGCATCATTCAGGCAGGAGGGGACTGGCGCCCCTCCTGCCCCCCTTATGGGCGCTCATAAGTTCATAAGTGAGCCTGACCCAAACTTCCCCCTCCCCTAATTTTCAATAAAACGAATCAGTTTTTTTCTTCTGATTTTCTATTACTATTAATATTGCATAGCTCTTTGCCATATTTTCTCCTTTTATTTGATGCCAACAATGACCTTTCAATTAATACAGTTTATATATTATAAATTCATTAATCTGTGTATCATTGACAGTGTGTCATGACCCATTCAATATGAATAATGACTATCAAACAGTTCGTGGTAACGAACTGTAAGTAAGGAGCGACCCGGCTCAATGGTAACCGAAACTCTAAAAACCGGAATTTTGATACCCATAGATACATCAATAGAATCAGATTTTTATGCTAATTTCAAATATATAAGTTTCATTAAGTTTAATTTTACTCATCAAAAGTTACGCGCCTGAGAAAATTTGCTTTGTTTTCGAAAAAAGGGGGAAACACCCCCACAAAGTCATAGAACTTTAATGAAAATCACATCATCGGATTCAACGTATCAGAAAACCCTGCTGCGGAAGTTTCAAGCTCCTATCTGCAAAAATGTAGAATTTTGTTTTTTTGTCAGAAGAAAGATCACGGATGCGTTTTTTTTTTTTTTTTTTTTTTTTTTTTTTTTTTTTTTTTTTTTTTTTATTATTTCCCACGGGTGATCTTATTGATCCAGTAGTCCTAGAATATTGTAAGAGGGCTCATTTGAACGGAAATTAAAAGTTCTAGTGCCCTTTTTAAGTGACCAAAAAAATTGGAGGGCAGCTTGGCCCCCTCCCACGCTCATTTTTCCCAAAGTCACCCAATCAAAATTTTGAGATAGCTATTTTGTTCAGCATAGTCGAAAATCTAATAAAAATGTCTTTGAGGATGACTTAATCCCCCACAGTTCCCGGGGGAAGGACTGGAAGATATGAACTTTGCCCATTGTTTACATATAGTATTGGTTAATGGGAAGTATAAAGACGTTTCAGGAGGGATTTTTTTCTGATGGTGGAGAGAGGGTGTCGGAGGAGGGGCTTACGGGGAAGAATCCTTCCATGAAGGATGCTTCCTTGGGGGAAGGGACATTTCTATGAAGGGGGCGCCGGATTTCCCAACGTTATTTAAAAAAGCGACCAGAAATTAAATAAAAAAGCTAGTTTTTTCAACTGAAAGTAAGGAGCAACATTAAAACTTAAAACAAACAGAAATTATTACGCATATGAGGGGGTTCGCCCCCTAGTCAATACCTCGCCCTTTTCGCTGAAGTTTTTTTTAGTACTTTCAAAAGAGCTATCTATTCTAATTAGCCGGCCTTTGTGATTCAGGGGTTTGTGATTCGAACAAAATTCGAACTTTAGCGTAAAGAGCAAGGTATCGACTAGGGGGAAAACTCCCCAATATACGTAATAAAGCATACGAATATAGAAGTTCGTTACGTAAGTTAATTCGTAAGTTACGTCAGAACAAAATTTCGAATAAGCCATTAGCCAAAAAAGTTAAATTAATATGCAAATTTCGTTCTAATTATTCATGTACGGTGAGCCAAAATCAAAGCTGCATTAATTCAAAAACGTTCAGAAATTAAATAAAAAAACAAGTTTGTTTTAACTGAAAGTAAGGAGCGACATTAAAACTTAAAACGAACAGAAATTATTCCGTATATGAAAGGAGCTGTCCCCTCCTCAGTGCCTCGCTCTTTACGCTAAAGTTTGAATCTGTCACACAACTTTATTTTTTTTTTAAATAGAAAACTTTAGCGTAGCGAGCGAGGTATTGAGGAGGGGACAGCCCCTTTCATATACGGAATAATTTCTGTTTGTTTTAAGTTTTAATGTCGCTCCTTACTTTCAGTTAAAAAACTTGTTTTTTATTTATTTAATTGTAATATATGCTGATGAATTTATACGTATTAAAGTATAAAGAAACTTTTTTTTAAATGAAATTAGAGAGCAACATTAAAAACTCAAAACGCAGATACATTACCCTGTGTATAAGAGAGACTGCCACCCTCTCAATCCCCCACTCTTTACGCTGAAGTTTAGTTGGTGCTTAACTGAGTGCAAATAATACAGTCAGCTGTTGCCAGCAAGTGCTTTATTTAACAAATATATAAAGCTTTCATCCTTGAGGTATTTTGAAAAAAATAAATGAGCTTTCATTCCATTACTCATGTATTAAAGCGTTCGTTCTTGAAGCATTGATAGACTCTGCCATTGATAGACACTAGACTTTGCTTTATTAGTATCATTATCAGTACATGTAAAATGAGTAGATGAGACCACGCCTTCCTCTCCTTCCAAGGCAAAAGCCATTCCAAGTCGGTAATCAAACAGTTCGTGGTAACGAACTGTAAGTAAGGTATTTTGATACAAATAGATACATCAAAAGAATCAGATTTTAATGCTGATTTCAAATATATAAGTTTCATCAAGTTTAGTCCTACCCATCAAAAGTTACGCGCATGAGAAAATTTGGCTGATTTTAGAAAAAAGGGGGAAAGGCCCCCTAAAAGTTATAGAACCTTAATGAAAATCACACCATCATATTCAGCGTATCAGAGAACCCTACTGTAGAGGTTTCAAGCTCCTATCTATAAAAATGTGGAATTTTGCATTTTTTGCCAGAAGAAAGATCACGGGTGCGTGTTTATTATTTTTTTTTCCCCCAGGGTTGATCGTATCGACCCAGTGGTCCTAGAATATCGTGGGAGGGCTCATTGGAATAGAAATTAAAAGTTCTAGTGCCCTTTTTAAGTGACAAAAAAATGGAGGGCAACTAGGCCCCCTCTCACGCTCATTTTTTCCCAAAGTCACCCGATCAAAATTTTGAGATATCCATTTTTGTTCAGCATGTTCGAAAATATTATAAGTATGTCTTTTAGGATG
>JAQQPU010002064.1:16582-30996 GCA_029168905.1 Artemia sp. Kazakhstan ARC1039 | reverse complement strand
GGAAGGGACATTGCTATGAAGGGGACGCCGGACTTCCCAGCATTATTTAAAAAAAGATCAGAAATTAAATATAAAAAACAAGTTTTTCAACTGCAGCATGAGCAACATCAAAACTTTAAACGAACAGAAAATATTACATATATGATTGGGTTCACCCCCTAGTCAATACCTCGCTCTTTAAGCCAAAGATTTTTTAGTACTTTCATAAGAGCTATTTATTCTAATTAACGGTCTTTGTGATTACGCGGTCATTTTTAAAGAATTGGAACAAAATTCAAACTTTAGCTTAAAGAGAAAGGTATTGACTAGGAGGCAAACCCCCTAATATACGTATTAAAAATATATGAATATAGAAGTTCGTTACGTAAGTTAATTAGTTTTTTACCTATATTTATTACTAATAAAAACGTTCGTAAATAAAATTAAACAAGTTTCGAGAAAGCCATTTAACCAAATAAAAGTAAATTAATATGCAAATTTTGTTTTAATTATTCATGTACGGTGAGCCAAGATCAAACCTGCATTTATTCAAAAACGTTCAAAAAATTAAATAAAAAAAACAAGTTTTTTTTTTCACTGAAAGTAAGGAACGACGTTAAAACTTAAAACGTACAGAAATTATTCCTTATATGAAAGGGGATGTCCCCTCCTCAACGCCTCGCTTTTTACACTAAAATTTGACTTTTTCACAACTCTATTTTTTAAACAATAAGAAACTTTAGCGTAAAGAGCGAGGCGTTGAGGAGGGGACATCCTCTTTCATATAAAGAATAATTTTTGTTCGTTTTAAGTTTTAACGTCGTTCCTTACTTTCAGTTAAAAAAAACTTGTTTTTTTTATTTAATAACGTACTAAGATGAATGAGAGAAATAGAATCGTGCTCTAATTTAGTTTTATTAGCGCAATTTCCCTTATTCCTGCAATTGACATAAAAACTATGTATCGTTATTACCGTTCTTCGCCAATTAAGACAAGCCATTACACCAAATAAAGACAGGGCATAGCAAAAAGCTTAATAATTATGCAAAAAATTCGATTTATCATATAATGAAATGATCTTGGAGGTCTTCTAGAAGCTATTCGATAGTTTTTATTGTGTTAATGTGAGTCTGATATCATTCACATATGTAAATGTTGAACAATTGACTGGCCTAGACGATCATAAAATCAATGTAGAATAAGTTAAATATGGACAGGGTGGGTCAGAAATCACAAAGAGGTTACAAGAATTCATCACTTATTTTATTCACAAATTTTAAATTTCTGATTTTCCAAATATTGAAAATAACTAATTAATCAAGACAAATTTGGACAAAAACCAAGCCAAAAAAAACAAGCAGTTAACTGGATAATTTTTCTGATTATTCATTCCAAAATTAAAGCTTCAGTACGAAAGCTGAAGAACAACAATGCACCGGGCGGAGGCACTGTGATTGGTCGTCAATATTCTCGCTACTGGCGTTACGGACATACGATGTAGTTTGAGTGTATTGACCTGAGAGCTCACGGACGATCTTATACATGGCTCCAATGTTCTGTTTTTGGCGGTCTCTTGAAGCTCGCGTGCTTTTTTGTCAATAAAAGCTTTACGGTCTTTGTGCAGCATGATGTTACGCTCTTATTTAACTGCCAATATGCTGTCATGTCCCCGCGAAGACGGGCTTTCCATCTGCGATCAATAATGGCGAGAAAGTCATTTCTGATCCAGTCTTTTTTCTTACGCTGTTTCACTCCAGCAACGTTAGTTGCAGCTACAAAAGCATTCTCTTTCAAGACCTTCCATACACCTTCACTATCATCGCACTGCGTAAGGACCTCGAATCTGTTGCATATTTCGACCTGATACTGCTCAGCCAAAGCGGGGTCTTGCTGGATACGGTAGGTATCAATTTTCCGAGGTGTCTGGCTGGTTCCTGTAGCTTCTAGGCGAAACCTGATTTTGGCTGCAACAAGACGATAGTCGGTGTTCCCAAGTTCAGCGCCTCGGTAGGTGCGACAATTCTGCACAGACAACAGCCATCGCCGGCGTAAGATGATGTAGTCGAGCATCTTCTTCGTTGATCCATCATTGCTATACCGGGTATACTTGGCTGTGTGGATCTCTGAAACCATGTGTTTGAAACGGCAAGATTGTGGGCAAGACAGCAGTTCTGTTGTCGTTTAGATCATCTACTGTTATGGGTCCAACGACAAAATCCCACAGGCCAGACTCATTCCAAATGCTAGCATTCACATCTCCTAGAAGAATGAGGTAGTCATGAGGAGGTACTGCAGAGAGCTCAGAACTTAAAAGGGTATAGAAGTTATCCTTATCTTCTTCTTTGGCTTCATTTATGGGGGTGTAACAGGTGATGATGGTTATTTTTCCATATTTCCCACCGAGCCTTGCTCTCAGGAGCTTGGGTGTTACTGGTGCAAAAGACAGGAGGGCCTTGCGTGCGGCACTGTTCAGCACTAGGCCAACGCCTCCTCGTTTCTGTTGACCATCAGACTAGAGCAGTGTGCGCCATCCACCAATGTACTCCTCACCATCACCAGATAGATGTGTTTCAGTGATTCCAGCAAATGTAATTTTATATTTCTTTAATTCTTTGGTTAATAGAAGCTTTGAACCGGGTTGGTTTAGTGTCAGAACATTTCAGGTGGCCACATTGATGCCACCTTAGTCAACGATATTCAGAGGGAATTATCCTTGGGTGGTCTGGGGTTGACAAGGGATTTGAGATGATATATCCGAGGTTGAATTACGGGTTCCATTCGTAGCAATAGAAGTTTTAGGAGGAGGGCTGCCAACCCAACCATACCTAGGTGCATTTGGTTCTCCGGTGGCTAGCCAGACATTCAGAGGCACGTGGAGCTCTTTCTTCATTCACCAATTTGCACTGTAACTAACTCCGGACGAAGTTAACAAACACGATTCGTTTAGATCGTGGGCAAACTTTGTTTAGCTTCCGTTATATCAGTTACACTTGGTCAGGGTTTGTCAGTGTTGTTATTTTTGTTGTTCCCAGAAAAGCCAGGTTAGGGATTTGCTCTTATGTGTACATACAGCAAACTTAGAATTGTTTGGATATTAAAAATCTGTCATACCAAAGGTGCTTAAAAAAGTCTATAAATCTCCAGAATCCTGAGTATCCATTGTGCCAGTCTCCCACCCCAGTCTGCATAAATTTCTCAGTAATTGCTCCTAACCAAGGCCTTGTCTAGGAGGGGGGGGGTAGGTTAAAGGGTTTGACCTCCCCCACAAATTTTTATCTGATTCGTAAAAAAATAACAAAAATCCATCCATATACACAAAAAAATCCTGGATAAACTCTTGCTCTTAACTCTTGGTTTCTCAAAACATTCATTCGTTTTGACTAATCTGTCTCCCCCCCCCCCCTAGAGCTAAATCCCTACGTATGCATCTGATGCGGCACAACTGCTGACATTACATGTATTCTTCGGAAGTGTTGACAACTAAGTCTAAGTTACTAGGGCTCATACTTGGACCCGATATCGTTCGCTTAAATATTAAAGCCCCCAATTTTTTACATCAATATTTTATAAGTAAATTTACTCTTTTGAAAAAGTAGAGGACACAATTACTCACATGGCTATGCCGGGATGTCGTTGCTATCCGCTCTGAATCCTGCAAAAACGCAATGTCACTAATCCAAACTGGAACTCTCAAGTTTAGGAAATCATTTTTCACCTATGAAAGGAAGAAAAGAGCATCATGTTAATTTAACCACAAATAAAAATACTAATAACAGCCAAAAATAAACTTTACTATATAGCTATAACAAAAACAGCCACAATAGTTGGTGCTATATAACCGCAAATCAATGTTACTAATAACAGTGTACTCATAGAAATACAATAAAAAGCTTTCCAATTCAGAAAATCACCTCCAACTTCTAAACATCGTTTAATTCATTTCTTTTCCCCTATTGTTAGTTTACTTCGCTTTTTATTCTTTTTTTTATCGTACTCAGTGTTACTACTTTAGATTTTATTATTTTTGTTATTCTGTTGGAATGTTTCGACCTGAATATATCTAATATAGGAAGAAAATCAAATAGTTTTTTTTATTGGTGCACCATAAGGTCATGTAAAGTAGGAAGAATGGCTTCAACTAGCAGGGATGGTTCAGATTGTCGGTATAAGTCCTGCTTGACTTTCCAGTATTCTACAGTCTACAATACCACTGAAATATTCTCATGAGTTCAAAAACCATCGCACCCCTCTAAAGTGACAAATCGTCACTCAACCCCTTTTAAAAACAGTTCTAACGGAAGACGGCACATTTTGTCAAGTAAAAATGATTAAGAGATGTTCTTTCGGATGCCATCTGGAATATGTGATTGAATGAAAAATTCTCTAATTTCTATTTGAAAAGAAGAGCACCCCTCGTATACCATTCTAACGGGTGAAAATTTGTTGTTGGTTTTGTGATTTATCTTAATTTCACTCTTTTTTTTATTCGGGAAGTAGCAATAGAGCTTTGAGCGGTTGCAGATACGTACAAAATTGTAAAAAAAAACAAAAACAAACTAGATTTCATTCACTATATATAACAATTTCTAAAAGGTCGTTCTTGAGATAAGTTAGAAAAAAATCCTTCTGCTGTGTTAAGTTGCGTTTTTCTAAGAGACCTTGTACAGGTTATAATAGCTAATAACAGCAAATTTTTTTCTCAATTTATTCATGCATGCCGTTACTGAAAACCCCACATTCAATCGACAAAAAAACTTGTACTAGTTCTGGAATGAATACCGAATTTTTGCCCTAAAAATAATTTTTAATAGTAAATTCTGGTCATTCTATTGAAGGTATATTTTTCAAACAGAAAGCTTGTAGTTATTTCCAAGAAGGTTAAGCTGGCTGGAAAGAAAACAAATTTTTCCGCTCTGATCTGAACCAAACTAAATAGTCATCCCCATTCATTCGTTTCATTCATTAGTGTTAAATAATTTAAGAAAAATTCAATAAAATTAAATCATAAGACTCAAAAACAAAGCTGAAGCAAGCCAGATATTTAAACTTTACACTTTAGTAAGGGAGAAGAAAGAAGAGACATTTAAAGTAAGGAACCCTTAATACACTACAAATAGAAAAGGAAATACTAAAAATTCGGTTCCTGGTGAGACAATAGGGACTAGCGAGGGGAGGACATTGATTTGATTGACTGAATTACTAGATGGTTTCAAGCGAAAAATACTTCAATAGATGGGATCATGAAGACATTATTTTTCATCATTTGAATTGAACTAAGCCTACCGAAGCGCAGTCCAATTCTTATCAGGACACAGCCTTAGGTAGACTGTTTCATTATCTAACAAAGAAGTCACAAGCACAGAAATGTGCATTCACAGCCTTTTTTTATGCTTGATTCACCTGTCAGTTCATATAAACAGCAAGCAGCAAGAATAGGGTTCCAATCAAAATAAAAGTACAAACTGATGAAAAGCAAACTAATGAGAGTGTTTATGATTTCACCAACTGCTGTTTTCCAAAACTTGCAGCATAAAGCATGCTGAAGATAATTGGCGCAAGATACCCTGAATATCCATGTTCAACTTCTTTTAAAAGGCACAAAGAACATTTCCCATACTTTTGCTAGCAAGATAGACTATATTTACGTTCAGCAAAAATGAAAGGCTGGTAGGCAGGTCCGTAGCCAGGGGGACCGGAGGGAGGTGAGTACGAGATTTGACCCCCCCCCCCCAAAAAAAAAATTACTCGACCCATAAAAAAGGTGTCAAAAATGCATATAAAGGAATTTTTGATATGTTTTATAAAGATTTTTGTCTTACCCCCCCCCCCCCCCCCATTCAGACAAAATCCTGGATACGTCCTAGCTGGTAGGCCATAATAATCTAGTTAAAGAACAAATTAGATAGTTTCAAGCAGAAAATATAGACCAGATAATATGGGGAATTCACGAGATTAAATACTTAAATTAGTTCCCTAGAACAATTTCCACAAGTGTGGTACACGTACCCCCAGGGAGTGCCATTGTGCAAGGAGCAGGCTATAGGGTGTAAAGCCGCGTTTCAGATGAAAATTAACAGCAAGAGAGCCATATCATAACGATCTGTCGTCGCAGCACAAAATAACTTCGTTCTTTTCAATGGCCCAAACAAACTATATTTATAATATAACTTTTATTTCTAGTTTATTATGAATAATTTTATTTCCGTTTTATTATCATTTTGTATTGCTACTGCACTAAAAAAAAAGAAAGAAATTGATCTTTATTAAAGCACATTCATTTTTTCACAAGGAGTATTCAGGGTTACGAAAATTGTAGAGAAGGGTGCACGTACATTAAAATTTAACCTGAGAGAACGATTACAAATGCTGTTTAGTGAGTCCACGTAGCGTCAATCGGGTAGGAGGGGGAGGGTTAACAGAGGGAGTAAATACACTGCCCCTCTTGATTTCTATCAACATCTGTTTTGTATCTTCATTGAAAAATATTTTCTTTGGGGTTTTCATTGAAAAACTGAAAACAAAATGCCCAACCCCTGAAATTTTGAAAAATACATTTTTGCAATTGATTGAATTGACACCACTGAATCTGAGTTTGATTTAGTGCTGAAAAGCCTCTGTTTCCCCCCGTGTTTCTCTTTATCATCAATGATTAATAAGTTATTGTCAATTACCAGCAGTTTTTGAGTTTGGAAAATTGAAGAAGTTGCCGGCAAAACAAGATTCTGAAAAATACATTGTCCCTTCCCCCCCTAATTTCCGTAAATCACTGAGTTGCAATTCTGTATATTTATAGCATTGAAAACAGAAACGGATGGCGAAACGGACGGCTTCCGTTTCACCAGCCCTTTCTTATTGGTGCGTTTCTTTTTATCATCAAGGGTTTATTAGTTACTATTAGTTGCCTGCAGTTTCTGAGCTTTCAATCATTTGCTAGTAGGCAGTTCACTGAGAAAATCTACTTTGGGACAATTAAAAATTAGATGGCGGTATTATTCAATGAACATTGTTAATTTTCAAATTTGTCAATCCGTGTACTTTACATTAGCATATATTTTTAAATTTTAGCAGACTGTAAGTTAATCTTTACTTGCGGTTACAATCGTTGGTTATACGTTTTAAGTTACTTAAAACGTACTTTTATAAGAAGTACGTTACATAAGACGTTTTTACATTATATTATGGTGCTACGTTTTTAGGTGACTGATGCATTACCTCATATTTTTCTTATTCAACTGCAGACCATAATATCAGGGCTGTGAAGTCGGTTATAAGTTATGATCGATTCCGACGACAGATACTTTCAATATACAGACTCCATTCAATGAAAATTTACTAAGACCCCAACTTCACAGCCCTACATAATATTGCTTGGGACTTGTTGCTAGTTGACTGAGTTTCAACATAATAAAATTATCATATTTATTATAATCTTTATAGCGGATTCTTTTTTTATATAAAAGTTATTCATCAAGTACCAAAATGATAAAAATAAAAAATAAATCAACTTGTTTACTAACTCACAATTCCTAGGACATTTGATGTTAAGCTTAGAGATGGAAAGGAGAGACAAATACAGAATTTCTAGAAAAAATAATTAACACAAAGCAATTCATGATTGAACAGACTAGGGAATGTTAGAAATCGATGCGAAAACTTAAATTACCAAGCACCAGCAAATTAATGTTTTTACCGTGCGACGGGGCACGTTTTATTATTATTTTCTGTTCGATGGGGCACCGACTGGACTCATCTTAGGTCTCTTCATACCTGAAAACCCTGATTTTCTAATATTTTGGCTGTTTCAATATTGTGCAGTTTTTGGGATAGTACCCCATTATTGTCATTATTGTCACGCTGGGCCATGAAAATAAATAAACAAAAATAATAAGTCGAATCTGGCTAAATTTTTCGTCCATAAAAATTCACAATTAGCAATCTGTGAATTCACAAAAAAAAGTTACACCTTCAAAGGAAAGCTACACTTTTTTAAGCCTTGTGGTGCCATATATTTTTAACCTAATTTTTCACCAACGTTTTTTTAATTTAGCGCCAATGCAACCAAAAACTGCATCACTGCATTGGATTTAAATTTAATTGAAATTAAACTAGATATTGGAATTAATTAAATTATGAAAAGCAGGCCGCCTAGAACGCTTTATATTAAATACCTAACCACCCATATGTATTAAATATTTGGTTAAATCAATACCTAAATCTAAATCACATCACTAAATCACAGTTTTTCTCACTAAGACTAAGCTAATTATAACCGATTGCAGACAGACAAACCGGTTCTACTCAGATCAAGAACTTGAGTGGGATCGCTATTGTACATAAGTACCAATATGTCCTTCGAGTGTTCATGGCAAGGTTTTGCATTGTTTGTCCTAAATGCAAGCCAGGTCCAGTCCCCAAGCTTTCCTTTGTTGGTTAGTATACCTTAATGCCTAAATGTACACAAGTCTTTGGAATGAAATTCCATGATTTTTATCGATTTTTACGGTATATCGTATAAGGCTGTTTAAGTTTACACTTAACAAGTTCAAACAGTCAGGTTTCACTTCCTTGGTGCTTCCACTATGCATTAAAGAACAAATTTTGGCTATCAATGTGTTTAAAAGATTTGGTCGAGAATATTGCGCGACTGTTTATTTCATTATCTCGTCACCACCTTATTTGATTTACATCTCTGTCTGTCAACCTCTATATTAGACCTATTCCAGTCCTTTCACAAAATAATACTCACATTTTTGGCTTTAAAAAGTGGTTTTTCAGGGTTAGCTAAATCCCACAACCGTAATGTATTTTCTCGGCCACCAATGGCAAAGACAGATGGCTTGGTAGGATTCTGGCGCATTCTGGCAATGTTTTTGCCACCACCTCCAGATTCAAATTCAATCGCTTTGGATTCCTTTTCCCTTGTCCTCCATACTTTGACTGTGCCCGATTCAGCTGCTGTAACTAACGCCCTGTTGATAATAAATAATTTAGTAAACACAAATGATATGATTTTTCTTAGACATTCCCAGATTCACTAGAAGCACTCTGTTTGATAGTATTTCTATAAACTTAAACAATATAGTCTAAATGTCATAATACACTGTCATAAAACAATAATAGCAATAGCATACACTAAGAAATTTATATACCTACTAGAACAAGAACTCTTTCTTTGGCCCATAAAACAATAAAAAAAAAACGTAGCTTAAATCTTTCAATTCAATTTAGGCTTGTAAAAGCTGCAAATTGCTGGTAGCTGGTTGTCACAACTACTAATTTTTCTCCGATTTAGTGGCATCATATACCAAGAATGATTTCCTATTGTCTTTTAATTTCAGGCTTTTAATTTCAAATAAAGAAAAATAACTAAAACAAATTTTTCTCATGTATTTTGCCTGTATTTTTTTTCTGTCTTCAAAGTTTTCACGCAACCATAAGACACACAACTTGATTTCTTTCAATGATAGGATCCTAAGGTATTCTTTAAAAAAAAATAGTATTGTTTTTGGACAATGTCAAAACAATGGGGTCAGTTCACGAGAATAAGGGGGAAGGCAAGATGTGTTTTTCTTATCTAGGGGGGGGGGGGTCAATAAAATACAAAAAAGACATTTCTTTAATGGAAATGCCAAGAAGAGATATTTTTCAAAATCTCGGGGGTTGGACCTAAAATCTAGGGGATATATGTCCAAGTTACCCCCCCCCTCCCCATAGTTGTTGCCACTGTATCTACATAGAAAGGCAATAAATTATAAACTAGAATAACAAGGACCAATAAGGAAACTTGAAATGTGTTTCAGATTGGCTGGATACTAAAGAACAATTACAGTCAATTCAAAGGAAAATAATGGCATGGACCAGGGATGACTTATCATTATTTGACTAAAGTTTGAAAGTGAGTGATAATGAAGCTCGACATAGATCAAAGTTACTCCTCTTTAGACACTTTTGTTTAGCCCAGGCATAAAGAAGTTTTTGGGAATAACCTTTAGAACATACAAACTGATGAGTCAATTAAACATTTCGGTATTGAAATCATTTTTGAAAGTATAAAAAGAGGGACCCTATGTAGCTTGCCATCTGAGGGCCCAAAAGTAGTTCAAGATTAACAGTAAAATTACCCTACATTTAACTTTATATAAAAAATACGTACATTTCCCCTAAACCTTCAATAATTATTTGTATTCTTTTTTTTTACACCTTAATCATTCTAAAATAAATATCCCAATCATCAAAAGAAAATCCCTTTCCAAACTGTCAATTTGACTAATAATGCCTGTTTTAAGTTAAAAAAAAAAAAAAAAAAAAAAAAAAAAAAAAAAAAAAAAAAAAAAAACGACAACAACAAAAAACACTGAATTGAAAGTTTCCAGCTAAGACATGAGATTATAATTTAATACATACGACAATGGGTAGGTTCTTTGGAAGCTGGACTCTACAAGTTTTGGCTGGCTCTGGGGCTGAAAGAAAGTTTTCTAACCAGGCACTGCATGCCAATAGGACTTTTCTGAGCAAGGTCTGGCCTGCAACAAAATTCTTTATGGACTTACTTTATTCTGCTTTATGTCAATGAATAAGACAGACCATAACAAAGATTCTGGGAATTGGAAGCAAAGAACTTCACCCAATATGTCAGAAGCTCTCTCATACAATATTTTTTTGGGTTGTACACTATACTGTAACTTTTTAATATTTTGATGACAAACCTTGTATTAATTTCAACTTTTAATCCAGTAAAAAAAAGGACTGATCATAAATTCAGAAATAAAAAAATGTTTGAAAAGTAAATAAATAAACAACAATTAAACAAGTAAAACAAAACTCCACATTAAAAAGAATAAGAAAAAAAAATAGCATTGAGCTCAGGAGATTCCCCTCTTGGCAATCGCAAAAACTATTTTATTAAATTCAGAAGAAAACTCTTGCTCTACTCTTGGAAAACTATAGTTTGTGGAGTTTAGCGTCCAATGAAATCAAGAACTGTGATGCAATGATGAAGGTACAATACACTGACTTACTAGTTTCGACCTTGTTTAAAAAAAAGAAGGAAAATTGAATCCTACCCTTCAAATCGTTCAACTCCAACAATAGGTCCGCTCCCAGCTAGAGTTTCCATGCAACTAGAAAAGCAGTTGAACTCTGAGTCAAATGTTCTAACCTACAAAAACCGAAATGGATAAACTAATAATAATAATTTATATATTACCCACAAAAGCACTATACAAGTATTAAAATGTGGAGTAAAAACAAATTAAAACATACAAAAAATGCAAAAAAATACAAAACGAAAAATAGTGAATATCGAAATTTTTTTACATTAAATAAACAAAAAAAAAATAACTATAGAGAAATAAAAAAAAATCAACATTAAACACACACAAGAAATGAAATTCACAAAAAAAAGTACAATAAACGAAATATAATTATAGAACAAATTTACAAGACAATTATGCAGAGAAGGAGTCCTTGGTTACGTGTCCAAGGAGGAATGAAAAGGAAAAACTTACAATATCAGAAATAACTACTCTGAAGTGTATTTAAATCAATTTTGTACAGGATGGAGTAAATTCCTGCCGTGTAAAGGACTGATACAAACAAAAGAGGCTGGATACGCTAAATCATAAAAGAAAACTAAGAAAAGCTGGTTGTGTGAAAGCAGGATCTGCATTAAACGACCGGACCCCGTTTCTTCCATCCCCAACAAACATCTTTGAGGACCCTGATCTTAAGCAATTTAGCTAGAATCCTACCTCTTACGTCCCACCAAGTTTGACTGAGACCCAATAGCCCTTCCTAGTAGATATGCGGATGACAAGAAATCAGGAAGGATCCAAAAAGGATCCTTCAGAATATGGCATAGAACTTTAACAAAACCACTAAATAAGACTGGTTCAAAATTGGAATTTAAGAACCATCGCCCTGTTTCGATCTCTTTAATAATTTGCTGAGATGGGAAAGTTGAATGTTAGAAAAATATAAATTTTTTTTGAGGATAATGTTTATTGATCAGTTTCCCAGCACAGGTTCCAGCAGACGAGGTCTTTTAGTATAAGCCTTCTTAAGGTGGTCATTTATTTTCAGCGTTTTTATGATCTAAGTGTGTTTTAAATTACGTCTGCATTGACTTTTCGTGGGCTATTTATGATATTTCCACCCACTACTTGTGGAAAAGTCATGGAAGTATAGCACTAGAGAAAATGTGTCATTTCTCCAAGACCCCCTCACATATTGGTGTGAAGATAATTATTTCAAGAGCCACAAATATTTTCCAAGAACTACATTTAGTTATTAAACGTTACTTATATAGTAAAATCCCAAAACTCCAGTTATTTCCTTAAACACTAAAATCAAATAGGTTACAAGAAAGAAACACATTTCAAATAGAACATTATTTTGAACTTCAAAGTGTAAAAAAGCATCACAGCCTTATCCTTTAACAAAATGAAATTATCAGATTAATCCAAAGAAGAGAGTCGAGTATAGCAGAGAAAGCAGTCTTATTTGTTTAAGTAAAAAATTGGACACTGTTTCTTTTTTTAGGCGGTATTGGAACTGCGGAAAGCTGATTGTCACCAAATAATAAGCAATAAAACATCTAAATTTGAGTTGCAATCAAGGTCATACAAGAATATGAAGGTGAACAATTTTTGGGAGAATATGGTTTAAAAACGAGAGATTTCGACGTTGTTTATTTTTAAGGGTAGGCAAAAAAACATTTGGAAGAAACATGGCAAACTAGTTGCTGATTTCAGTAATATTAGTGGGTTTGTAGTAATGTGTTAAGCTGGACAAATCAAGTATTATTGGACAACTAGGTGATTCTTTTACACAAAAAGTCAAGTGAACATTTGTATAATTTCTTCTAAATAACACCAGTAGTCATGGAAGGAACACTCCTGTGTGAAAATAACAGCAATTAAATTAATCAGTGATGCAACTGACAAATATTATCTGTTTCAGCATTTCAACCTTTTTTCTGTAAATCCATAGCTAGCCTAGAGAAAAAGTAAAAGAAAATTTATTACTTTCTGACATCGAATACCAATCAGAACATCTGTTTCTTCTGAATCTCCCCATGCTAAAGAGCAAATTTCTTCCTGTTTGTCCAATTTCTTTAAATTATGGAAGTTTTTGACAATAACATTTTGGTTGTTTATATTGATACCTGCAAGAAGAAAAGACATAAGTGCAAAACAAGCAATCTCTCAAGGTCTTGACAATTGTCCTGAAGTTTAGTGGAAGGTTAAAAAATTTCTTTGGTTAGGAAAACCGAGCTTGAACAACTATAAAATTTTTAGTTGAGCTTTCCAACTTCAACAAGTTCATTCTGAGGTCAAAAAATTCCAAAATTTGCACACTTCTTGTCCCCATATATATTAATTGAGACAAGCATTTATTAACAGCTATGCACCTTCACTATTCTACTTTTTACATGCTCAGGCCTCCTGCTAGATTTTTTGTGAAAAATATGAACATTATAAACTTTTGACCACAAAAATATGAAGATTTTTTATGAACCAATTATGAGCCTAAATTTACTATATGTGCACCTCAGAAACCGTCCATGGACACAAAAAACGGCAGTTGTATTTTCATCACTGGTGCACATGTTTTTCTTGTTGTTTTTTCATGAGTTTTTCAATACAAAAGTACAAAATACTCCACTCTACCTGTTCCTTTTGGCAAAATATAACAAAATTAAGGACGATTTTTGTTTGTTTGCCCTGCTCTGTATCAGGTCAACCTCTCTGGCTGCCTTGTCTTATTCGCGCATCTCCCAGGTCAAAGCTTTGACCATACTTTGTGCAAGGCTTATTTCTACAAAGTCTTTGGCATATATACCTTTCTTCAGCTTCTTGAAGAAGCCTTTCTTCTACTTGTCTCTTCTCCTTTTCAACTGACTTCTTCTCAATCAAATCCTTTTCCAGGTGTTCAATGATCTTCTTCTCAGATAACATCCTCTTTTTATCCTCTTCTTCTCTCCTTTTGGACTCCTCTTCAGCCTGTCTAGACTGCTCAGCTTCCAGGTACAATTTATAGCTCTGGCACGCATTTTGACCCAAATTCAACAGCTCTCTGTTATTGGGACTAACTCGGGCCTGTTCTCAAACTTCTTTAGAGGGCCAGAGACTATCAGTCTAGCATTGAGCATTTTCACTTTCATTGATGATTTTTCCTCAGTCATGATCCGTCATGGCCGGGAAAAATCAGGTTCAACATCGGCATTCCCATGTGACATGCATGGAGCTGCTTTTACTATCTTTGAAACAAGGGGATATTTTGTTGGTTCTTGATAGTTTTTCAGACTAAAAACCGAGTTCCATAAAATATAAATCCTCAATAAAGATGGTCTTAGGCAAACTTGGTTCCAGCTGGAGCAAGTTCCATTTATCACTGGCAGCTTCAGTATTCACACCAAAAGGCATAAATCAAAT
>JAQQPU010002063.1:39658-72393 GCA_029168905.1 Artemia sp. Kazakhstan ARC1039 | reverse complement strand
TGTTCTCTTTCGTAGCTAACAGCGTAGAGGAGTGTTGCAAAAGTATCACCAGAATATCTGTGTCATTGGCCCGAACAATGACAGAAGAACTTCCATTCCTAAAGCTGAAAGCAACATGGACTGCTACACGCATGTCTGCTTCTTCATGTGTGCTTGCAAGCTCAAGACTAAGAGGAGGCAAAGGTTCCAGGGATCCTTTTCTAGGCAATATCCCAACATGTCGACGATCAGGGAAACCTCCAGCAAGTATAATATCAAAGTTATTACTTGCTTGACTAAATTTTTTTGTGCCACCTAATAGCACGTCCAGACTATCCGCTTTCTGGAAAAATGGGACGGAAATCTGGAAATGTAGACAGGTCTTCCATCCCCTTTTTCCGTTTTCTGGGCAGGAAGGATCAGAGGGTCCGAAAATGGAAAAATGGGATGGAAGACTGTAGTGTGGACAGCTTTTCTGGAAAAAATGCCAGAAGAAGGAGACGATTAAACATGATAAGTGATAAATAAAAATAGTTGTCTGATGTGGTTTAAAATAGAAAAAAGTTAAATAGTCTAACTGAGGCTCTAAAATTGTTTTCTATAGGTTTTGGCTCAGAAAAACAAATTTGATAAGGATGGCTGATAAACTTGTACCGATATTTTTTTAAAACCGCTAAGTCTGGAGGGCTATTCCTTTTTCCGGATTTCCATCCCATTTTTCCAGAGAGCGGATAGTCTGGATGCGCTATAAAGTTAGTGACTTGAAGAGCAATGGTAAATAGTGAGATTCTTGACACACAAAAGAGGAAAGAGAAGACAGCCAAGTATTGTCAGAGTGTACCACCTTTGCTTGACTATGCTTGAAAAAAACCTGTACCACCTAGGCTAGCTCACAAAAGAGCCAAGCTCCTCGTAAAACCCCTCCCGTGGACACCCCTATAATTTACTGAATAATAGTAAGAAATAAGTTGCTTTTATCAGGAGGAACTAATCTGCACCTTTACCCTACTTTTAAACCACTTAAGTAAGCCTCTAACTATCCTTTGACCCCAAAACTGGTAAGACTTTTAGCCTATGCATTATAAATTTATATACCAAGGATTCCTGAAAGACGAGGCGAAACAATAAAAAGTGAAATACTAATAAAAACAAACATTTGAGGATCAGATAATAGAGTTAATTAGCTTTTTAACCATCAATTTGCACCAGCATGGCAGATGGCAGTAAACATAACCATAACAAAGCCACGAGAACGATGCAGTGTCATCTACTTAACAATAAACAAGTTAAGTTTTAAATTTTTTACCATAGATGATTGAGTCGAAACTTTGACCTCATGTTAAACTATGAAGCGCACTTTGGTGGTCGCAATTCCCGAAATAAATGGAATCAGCATGTTGAAAAACATTGTTTCCAAAAGTCAGAACTCATGTACCAAAATGTTTTTTACAAGTCGTTATTTGACGACTTTTTCAACTTTGGCTCCCCGACTAACTCGTGTTTGAATCAGCAGTCTGAAAACGTGGCTATGGAGCTTGCCGGCACTAACCCTAGGCTACATAAAGTAATTGCCTGTCCATGAGTAATTGCCCTACTCGTTTAGTTTGAATTTTGTTGAATGTGATTACTTTATTTCTTTTCTTGTTACTCAGCTTTGAATTTGTAGTGTAGATCCCAAATTTATTAATATTACAAACTTAAAACAAAATGACAAAAAGATCTAACTAGGAGATTCTAAGCACTCAAATACAATTCAGGCTCTGCAGTCCCAACATCAAAAACGATTTTTCTCTGAAAATTTCACTTCACCAGCTCTAGTGGGAACAAAAATGGGACCCAGATCAAGCGCTACTGAAAGAAGCAAGTTTTAAAAGTGTCACAGACTCTTTAAGTGGGAACCAAGGGTCAAAATGCCTCTCTTCTGGTTGAGCATAGACAATAACTGGACACGGAACTCGAGTGAATTCTATTTCAAGAGTTTCTGATGCCATCCAGCGCCTCATAGGTTTATTGCTAAGGCATGCTATTAAGGCAAAGAATAGGACGGGAAAACTCTTGCCATCTTGGAAGAGAGTAGGGGAAGGGGTGCTATTTAAGGGGGGTTGACGTCACAGCCACAAGACCATTTCTAGGCCGATCAGAGGGCTAGAATACTACCGGAACAAGACCACAAGAATACCAACGGGAGTGACATCACTTGACCTCCATGAATTATTAACATTGGATTTGCGCAATAGCCCCAAAAGGTCTTAGCAACCACAAAGGGGAGCCCTCAACATACTAACGGCAGCTACATCACTTGACTTCTAGGAATTATTAGTCTGGATTTACGTAATATGCTTTATCGAAATCGAACTCCGCAATAACTGTTTTTGTTATGATTCCAACCGTATAAGTTGTTTGCGCTTCAAGCCTAATATATCAGTTCGTTTGAAGCACAGTTGCCAAAACAAAAGAACCGTCAGAGATTAATTGACATTTTAGGGATTATTTCAACAGGAAAAGTTAGAATTTTTAGGTTGTGGTCGCTATAATACACAAGTTCCAATTTTCAAAATAGAGGCTCCATTAAGAGTTACAAATGTGTAAGAGAAAAGTTATCAGAACGGCTTTCAGACCTCATCTTTGAGAGTTAGACAAGCGAACGAATTGAACAAGAGCGAGGCGTTGAGGAGGGGACAGCCCCTTTCATATACGGAATAATTTCTGTTCGTTTTAAGTTTTAATGTCGCTTCCTACTTTCAGTTTAAAAAACTTGTTTTTTTTATTTAATTTCGGATCGTTTTTTAGTTAATGCAGCTTTTATTTTGGCTCACCGTCATTGAATAAGTAAACAAAATTTGCATAAAAATTTTACTTTTCTTTTGCTAAATGGATGTATCTAAACTTGGTTATGGCGTAATTTACAAATTAACTTACGTAACTAACTTCTATATTCGTATATTTTTCTTCTGGAAAAAAATACAAATTTGCCGGTTTTTGCAGATATGAGCTTGAAACCTATGTCATAGGGTTTTCTGATACGCTGAATATGACGGTGTGATTTTCATTAAAATTCTTTCACTTGTAGGGGATGTTTCCCCCCTCTTTAAAAAATCGGGCAAATTTTCTCAGGCTCGTAGCCTTTGATGAGTAATACTAAACTTAATAAAATTTATATATTTAGAATCAGCATTATAAACACATTCTTTTGATACATTTATTGACATCAAAATTTCGTTTTTAAAAGTTTCGATTACTATTGAGCCGAATCGCTTGTTTTTTTATTATGTATATGTTATTACGTGTATGAAGGGGTTCTCCCCTTAGTCAATACCACGCTCTTTACGTTAAAAGTTAAAAAAAAATTTGATTCACAACGCCCTGAATCACAAAGGCCGTTTGATTACAATAGATAGTTCTTTTGAAAGCACTAAAAAAACTGTAGCGTAAAGAGCGAGGTATTGACTTGGGGGAGAACCCCCTTGCATACGTTATAATTTCTGTTCGTTTTAAGTTCTAATGTTGCTTCTTACTTTCAGTTGAAACCCCCTTCTTACTTTCAGTTTTCAGTTGAGAACCCCCTTGCATACGTTATAATTTCTGTTCGTTTTAAGTTCTAATGTTGCTTCTTACTTTCAGTTGAAAAAACTTCTTTTTCAAAATTAGCTGGTGGAAATATTAAACTATGTAGGCGACTTATGAAAACTTAAATATTTTTGGGGGGATATGGGGGATGATCCAAGGGCTCACTGAGTACATTCTTGGTCCCTTCTTTTTCAAAATTAGCAGGTGGAAATATTAAACAATGTAGGCGACTTATGAAAACTTTAATATTTTTTTAGGGAGGTGGGGGATGATCCAAGAGCTTATTGGGTACATACGTGTGCCCTTCTTTCTCAAAATTAGCTGGGGGAAATATTAAATAATGTAGGCGACTTCTGAAAACTTTAATATATTTTTAGAGAGGTGGGGGATGATCCAAGGGTTCCTTGGGTACATTCCTATGCCCTTCTTTTTCAAAATTAGCTGGTGAAAATTTTAAACAATGTAGGCGACTTATGAAAACTTAAATATTTTTGGGGGGGAGGTGGGGGATGATCCAAGGGCTCACTGAGTACATTCTTGGTCCCTTCTTTTTCAAAATTAGCTGGTGGAATTATTAAACAATGTAGGCGACTTATGAAAACTTTAATATTTTTTAGGGAGGTGGGGGATGATCCAAGAGCTTATTGGGTACATTCTTGAGCCCTTCTTTCTCAAAATTAGCTGGTGGAAATATTGAACAATGTAGGCGACTTATGAAAACTTTAATATTTTTTGGGGGATATGGGGGGTGATCCAAGGGCTCACTGAGTACATTCTTGGTCCCTTCTTTTTCAAAATTAGCTGGTGGAAATATTAAACAATGTAGAGGGCTTATGAAAACTTTAATATTTTTTAGGGGGGGTGTGGGATGATCCAAGGGCTCACTTTGTACATTCTTATTCCCTTCTTTTTCAAAATTAGCAGGTGGAAATATGAAACAATGTAGGCGACTTATGAAAACTTTAATATTTTTTAGGGAGGTGGGGGGTGACCTAAAGTCTGATTGGGTAGATTCCTATGCCCTTATTTTTAAATTAGCAGTTGGAAATATTAAATAATGTAGGCGACATATGAAAACTTTAATTTTTTTTAGGGAGGTGGGGGATGATCCAAGGGCTCACTGGATACATTCTTATGCCCTTCTTTTTCAAAATTAGCTGGAGGAAATATTAAACAAAGTAGGCCACTTATGAAATCTTTAATATTTTTTACAGGGAGGCGGGGGACGATCCAAGCGTTCATTGGGTACATTCCTATGCCCTTCTTTTTCAAAATTAGCTGGTGGAAATATTAAACAATGTAGGCGACTTATGAAAACTTTAATATTTTTTAGGGAGGAGGGGGATTATCCAAGGGCTCATAGGGTACATTCTTATGCCATTATTTTTCACGATTAGCTGGTGGAAATATTAAACAGTGTAGGCATGAAAACTTTAATATTCTTTTAGGGAGGTGGGGGATGATCCAAGAGCTTATTGGGTACATTCTTGTGTTCTTCTTTCTCAAAATTAGCTGGTGGAAATATTAAACAATGTAGGCGACTTATGAAAACTTTAAAATTTTTTTAGAGAGGTGGGGGATGATCCAAGCGCTCCTTGGGTACATTCCTATGCCCTTTATTTCAAAATTAGCTGGTGGAAATATTAAACAATGTAGGCGACTTATGAAAACTTAAATATTTTTTGAAGGGAGGTGGGGGATGATCCAAGGGCTCACTGGGTACATTCTTATGCCATTCTTTTTCAAAATTAGCTGGTGGAAATATTAAACAATGTAGGCGACTTATGAAAACTTTAATATTTTTTACGGAGGAGGGGGATTATCCAAGGGCTCACAGGGTACATTCTTATGCCATTCTTTTTCAAAATTAGCTGGTGGAAATACTAAACAGTGTATGCATGAACACTTTAATATTCTTTTAGGGAGGTGGGGGATGATCCAAGATCTCACTGGGTATATTCTTGTGACCTTCTTTCTCAAAGTTAGCTGGTGGAAATATTACACAATCTAGGCAACATATGAAAATTTTAATATTTTTTGTAGGGAGGTGGGGGATGATCCAAGGGGTCATTGGTACATTCTTATGCCCTTCTTTGTAAAAATTAGCTGGTGGAAATATTAAACAAGTTAGGCGACTTATGAAAACTTCAATATTTTTTTAGGGAGGTGGGGAATGATCCAAGGGATCAGTTGGTACATTCTTATTCCCTTCTTTTTCAAAATTAGCTGGTGGAAATATTAAACAATGTAGGTAGCTTATGAAAACGTTAATATTTTTTAGGGGGGAGTGGGATGATCCAAGGGCTCACTTTGTACATTCTTATACTCTTCTTTTTCAAAATTAGCAGGTGGAAATATTAAACAATGTAGGCGACTTATGAAAACTTTAATATTTTTTAGGGAGGTGGGGGATGATCCAAAGGCTGATTGGGTAGATTACTATGCCCTCATTTTCAAATTAGCTGTTGGAAATATTAAATAATGTAGGCGTCATATGAAAACTTTAATATTTTTTAGGGAGGTGTGATCCAAGGGCTCACTGGATACATTCTTATGCCTTTCTTTTTCAAAATTAGCTGGTGGAAATATTAAAAAAAAGTAGGCGACTTATAAAATCTTTAATATTTTTTACAGGGAGGCGGGGGATGATCCAAGGGCTCATTGTGTACAGTCCTATGCCCTTCTTTTTCAAATTACTGAATTTTTATTGAATTGGGAATTTATTTATGTTTCTTAAAACGACAGGAAATATACTTGCGGCTGTACCAATCGTATTCTACGCTTGCGCTTAGACACGACGCGGCTTTCCCAGTGGTACTCTATGGCATGTTATTGACACTACCTAGATTTTGATCATTTATTTTGAGCATGTTTTTGACCATTAATCATTGTACAGTGCAAGGATAAACACATAAGTCATATCTTAAAAAAGTGAAGATGAAGCACTTTATGAAAGAGTGTTCACATGATAGTGTTGTTGTAGCATTGAATGCTGACAAGGAGAAGTATTTGAACTATGAAACAAGTACAAGTGGTAGCACTATTGGAAATGTATGCGTGCATTGTCATGACAGTATGGAATTTAATTTCTTTGGAGTACCAAAAAAATTCAATTCTTATGATAGTGGATATGCAAGATTGAGATCTCCGGATATGATTGCACTCAAAGAGAATGTCAACATAAAAATAATAGTTGATGAAGATGGTCATCTTCTTGCTAGTGCTTGTGGTAACATGTTACCCAGTTTTACACCCCATCGTCAGTTTTCGGGTATTAGCATTCAATGGAAGGTCAAAAGTAGACAGGCATACTCTTCTACTAATATCATAAACCATATCTTGTCTACGTGCAGGAACTGTTACCTGTGTAAAAATAATGTGGTAATAGACAATGAGATTGCTGGAAAAATAAGAAGGACATTGGCAGAAAATATCACTGAGGAATATAAAGATGAATCGATAAAAAACAAAGTGCCAGCAAACGTTATTACTACTATTGATCATATAGTCAATGAACCTAATAATACCAAAGACGAAATGTATATTGAACATTTAGGTGACACCCCAGTAAAAATAGTGTATGAGACAAAATGGACTAATGATTATTCTACTGATTACGAACTAAGAGAAGACAATAGCTACAGCATCAAGAGAGAACATGATGAAGTATTTTATGGAATAGATTCAAAATGTCCAAAGTTGTTAAATGACATTAATAATGTATAAAAATGTATGCAACATATTTTTTATGTTAATATGCTACATGTCATTATTTCAGTGAAAATATTTTACGCAGTACTTTGACATAATTACATTATTTTTAGGGTGTGCTAGAACGTCAAACGTTTTGAATATCTATTAAAAGTTGGAGATGTAAGAAAAGAAATTTTCAGAAATATAGTTACTACTACTAACAGGCTCATAGAGGATATATTAGAAAATGAGATAGGTTAAAAGAACTTTTATCAAAGTCTGAGAGAGAGAGATGAGCTGAATTTTTTAACTCAAAAATCTCCACAGACAAGCAAACATACCCGTCCAGACGGAGAGGCAGAGAGAGTTTTCAGTTCTTAGAAACAGGAACATCCAAGTTTAAAATACATCTGATTTTATTAATAATATTTGATTTTTGATAAAGTAATAACAAAATCTTTCTTGAATTCACCTCTTGGATACACAATACATACATTTCATCTAAGAAATTATGAAAAAATTGTAAGTAAGTAACAACTCTTTCTTAAATTCACCTCTTGGATACACAATACAGAAATTTCATTCGAGAAATTAGGAAACAATTGTAAGTAAGTAACAAACTCTTTCTTGAATTCACCTCTTGGACACACAATATGGATATTTCATTCAAGAAATTATGAAAAATTGTAAGTAAGTAAAAAAAATCATTCTTGAATTCACCTCTTGTATACACCATACAGAAACTTCATTTAAGAAATTATGAAAAAATTGTAAGTAAGTAACAAACTCTTTCTTGAATTCACCTTTTGGATACACAATATGGAAATTTCATTCAAAAAATTATGAAAAATTGTAAGTAAGCAACAAACTCTTTCTCGAATTCACCTCCTGAATACACAATAGGGAAATTTCATTCAAGAAATTATGAAAAAATTGTAAGTAAGTAACAAACTCTTTCTTGAATTCATCTCTTGGATACACAATGCAGGAATTTCATTCAAGAAATTATGAAAAAAATGTAAGTAAGTAACAAATTCTTTATTGAATTCACCTCTTGGATACACAATATTGAAATTTCATTCAAGAAATTATGAAAAATTGTAACTAAGTAACAAAGACTTTCTTGAATTTACCTCTTGGATACATAATACAGAAATTTCATTCAAGAAATCATGAAAAAATTGTAAGTAAGTAACAAACTCTTTCTTGAAATCGCCTCTTGGATACACAGTACAGAAATTTCATTCAAGAAATTATGAAAAATTGTAAGTAAGTAACAAACTCTTTCTTAAATTCACCTCTTGGATATACAATACAGAAATTTCTTCTCCAACATGCTGAATCTGAAAGTGTAACTTTCAAGGAAATTCTTTGACATTTTAGGGTTAGTTTACACTAGTTTACGTGCACGCACGTTATAGGTTACTTACTTAAAATTGTTCAAAATTTCTTTAATGAAATTTCTGTATTGTGGATCCAAGAGGCGAATTCAAGAAAGAGTTTGTTACTTACTTACAATTTTTCATAATTTCTTGAATGAAATTTCTGTATTGTGTATCCAAGAGGTGAATTCAAGAAACAGTTTGTTACTTACTTACAAATTATTCATAATTTCTTAAATTGAATTTCTGTATTGTGTATATTCAAAAGAGTTTGTTACTTACTTACAGTTTTTTTCATAATTTCTTGAAAGAAATTTCTGTATGGGTATCCAAGAGGGGAATCCAAAAAAGAGTTTGTTACTTACTTACAATTTTTCATAATTTCTTGATTGAAATTTCTGTATTGTGTATCGAGAGGTGAATTCAAGAGTTTGTTACTTAGTTACAATTTTTCATAATTTTTTGAAAGAAATTTCTGAATTGTTTATCCAAGCGGTGAATTCAAGAAAGAGTTTGTTACTTACTTACAATTTTTCATAATTTCTTGATGAAATTTCTTCATTATGTATCAGAGGCGAATTGAAGAAAGTGTATGTTTCTTACTTACAATTTTTCATAATTTATTGAATGAAATTTCTGTATTGTGTATCCAATAGGTGAATTCAAGAATGAGTTTGTTACTTACTTACAATTTGTCACAATTTCTTGAATGAAATTTCTGTATTGTGTATACAAGAGGTGAATTCAAGAAAGTTTTTTACTTACTTAAAATTTCTGAATTGTTTATCCAAGAGGTGAATTCAAGAAAGAGTTTGTTACTTACTTACAATTTTTCATAATTTCTTGAATAAAATTTCTGTATTATGTATCCAAGAGGCGAATTGAAAAAAGAGTGTGTTTCTTACTAACAATTTTTCATAATTTCTTGAATGAAATGTCTGTATTGTGTATCCAAGAGATGAATTAAAAAAAGAGTTTGTTACTTACTTACAATTTTTCATAATTTCATGAAATTCCTGTATTGTGTATACAAGAGGTGAATTCAAGAAAGAGTTTGTTACTAACTTACAATTTCTCATAATTTCTTGCATGAAATTTCTGTATTGTTTATCCAAGAGGTAAATTCAAGAAAGAGTTTGTTACTCACAATTTTTATAACTTCCTGAATGAAATTTCTGTATTGTGTCTGTAAGAGGTGATTTCAAGAAAGAGTTTGTTTCTTACTTACAATTTGTCACAATTTCTTGAATAAAATTTCTTTATTGTGTATCCAAGAGGTGAACTCAAGAAAACGTTTGTAACTTACTTACAATTTTTTCATAATTTCTTGAATGAAATTTCTGTATTGTGTAAACAAGAGGTGAATCCAACAATGAGTTTCTTACTTACTTACAATTGTTCATTGTTTCTTGAACGAAATATCCATATTGTGTATCCAAGAGGTGAATTCAAGAGAGTTTGTTACTTACTTACAATTTTTACATAATTTCTCGAATGAAATTTCCGTATTGCGTATCCGGGAGGTGAATTCAAGAAAAAGTTTGTTACTTACGTACAATTTTTTCATTATTTCTTGAATGAAATGTCTGTATTGTGTATCCAAAAGGTGAATTCAAGAAAAAGTTTGTTATGACTTTATTAAACATTAAATATTATTAATAAAATCAGATGTATTTTAAACGTGGATGTTCCTGTTTCTGAAAACTGAAAACTCTCTGCCTGTGCGTCTGGACGAGGTGTTTGCTTGCCTGTGGAGATTTTGAGTTAAAAAATTCAGCTCATCCCTCTCTTAGACTTTGGTAAAAGTTCTTTTAAACTATCTCATTTTCTAATACATCCACTATGAGCCTGTTAGTAGTAGGATCTATATTTCTGAGAATTCCTTTTCTTACATCTTCAACTTTTTAGTAGATATTCTAAACGTTTGGCGTTCTAGCATACCCTAAAAATAATGGAAATATGTCAAAGTAATGCATAAAATATTTTTATTGAAATAATGACAAGTAAGATATTAGCATAAATAATATGTTGCATACATTATTATACATTATTAATGTCATTGAAAAACTTTGGACATTTTGAATCAGTTCCATAAAATACTTCATCATGTTCTCTCTTGATGCTGTAGCTATTGTCTTTTCTTAGTTCGTAATCAGTAGAATAATCATTATTCCATTCTGTGTCATAAACTATTTTTACTGGGGTGTCACCTAAATGTTCAATATACATTTCGTCTTTGGTATTATTAGGTTCATTGACTATATGATCAATAGTAGTAATAACGTTTGCTTGCATTTTGTTTTTCATCGATTCATCTTTATATTCCTAAGTGATATTTTCTACCAATGTCCTTTTTCCAGCAATTTCACTGTCTATTACCAAATTATTTTTACAAAGGTAACAGTTCCTGCCCGTAGACAAGATATGGTTTATGATATTAGTAGAAGAGTATGCCTGTCAAGTTTTGACCATCGGTTGAATGCTAATAACCGACAGCTGACGATGGGGTGTAACACTGGGAAACGTTTTACCACATGCACTAGCAAGAAGATGCCCCTCTTCATCAACTATTATTTTTATGTTGACATTCTCTTTGAGTGCAATCATTTCCGGAAATCTCAATCTCGCATATCCACCATCATAAGAGTTGAATTTTTTTTGGTACTCCAAAGAAATTTAATTCCTTACTGTCATGACAATGCACGCATACATTTCTAATAGTGCTACCGCTTGTACTTGTTTCATAGTTCAAATACTTCTCCTAGTCAACATTCAACGCTACAATAACACTATCATGTGAACACACTTTCTTAAGATGCTTCATCTTCACTTTTTTAAAGATATGACTTATGTGTTTATCCTTCCACTGTACAAAGGTTAATGAACAAAAAAATGCAATAAACTAGGTAGTGTCGATAACCTGCCGTAGAGTTCCACTGGGAAAGCCGCGTCGTGTCTAAGGGCAATCATAGAGTACAATTGGTACAGCCGCAAGCATATTTCATGTCATTTTAAAATTCATAAAAAATTCCAAGTCCAAAAAAATTCAGTATTTTGAAAAAGAAGGGCGTAGAAATGTACCCAATGATCCCTTGGATAATAATCCCCCACCTCCCTAAAAAAATTTTAATTTTCAAAAGTCACCTACATTGCTTAGTTTTCCACCAGCGAATTCTGAGAAAGAAGGGCACAAAAATGTACCCAATGAGCCCTCGGATCATCCCCCACCTCCCGAAAAAATTCTGTAGTCACCAGAGTTTTCAACTTTTGGGATAGGGTCTTTACCTTGATAAATTTGTGAACTGATAGTTTTATTTGGTCTATAATAAGTGTAAATATTATTCTTCTTTAGATCTTGGGAAACGTTTTCAACTTCTGGGATAGGGTCTTTACCTTGATAAAAAAAAAATGTTTAAGTTTTCATAAGTCACCTACATTGTGTATTATTTCCACCAGCTAATTTTGAAAAAGAAGGGCATAAAAATGTACCCAGTGATTCCTTGGATCATCCCCCACCACCCTAAAAAAATATTAGTTTTCATAAGTCGCCTACATTGTTTAATATTTCCATCAGCTAATTTTGAAAAAGAAGGGCATAGTAATGTACCCAATGAGCCCTTGGATCATTTCCCACCCCCTTAAAAAATATTAACTTTCTCATAAGTCGCCTACATTGTTAAATATTTCCACCAGCTAATTTTGAAAAAGAAGGGCGTAGGAATGTACCCAATGAACCCTCGGGTCATCCCTCACCTCCATAAAAAAGCATTAATGTTTTCATAAGTCACCCTTAATATTTCCACCAGCTAAGTTTGAGTAAGAAGGGCATAGATCCATCGAGAATTTAATTTCTGTGTCTAGTTCACGCATTAAGAATATGGAATAATTCAACGTTTCACAAATGTCTTCAATCTATCACATTTTCTTCCCATTTCCACATTTTACCCGTATTCACAATTTCAATTAGTTGGTCAAAAAATGTGTTTGGAAATAGAAGTTTTGACGAGCATAATTTTTTTTAAATGGTGATAATTTCCTTTTTAATATTGATTTATTGCTGGATGTTTGCATGAACAGTTGAAGTGGAAGTGCCTAAGGTTTGTAAATAAAGAAATCATAATCAGGAAACATTTAGACCATGGGAAACTTTTAAAAAGATATTATTTTAAATTATCATATTTGATAATGTTAAGAAAGAAAGTGTCAGAATTGAATGTTCAATTCGTTCGCTTGACTAACTCTCAAAGATGAGGCCTTAAAGACGTTCTGATCTTTTTCTTACACATTTATAACTCTTAATGGAGCCTCTATATTGAAAAATGGAACTTGTGTTTTATAGCGACTACCTAGAAATTGTAACTCTCCTGTTCAAATAATCCCTAAATTGTCAATTAATCTCTGACGGTTCCTTTGTTTTGGCAACTAAGCTTCAAAAGAACTGATATATTAGGCTTGAAGCGCTAAAAACTTATACAGTTGGAAGCATAACAAAAACAGTTATTGCGTAGTTCGATTTCGATAAAGCATATTACGTAAATGCAGGCTAATAATTCCTAGAAGTCAAGTGATGTCACTTCCATTAGTATGTTAAGGGCTTCCTTTTGTGGTTAAGACCTCTTGGGGCTATTGCGCAAATCCAATGCTAATAATTCATGGAGGTCCAGTGATGTCACTCCCGTTAGTATTCTTATGGTTTTGTCCCGGTAGTATTCTAGCCCTCTGATTGGCCTAGAAATGGGCATATGGCTGTGACGTCATTCCCCCCTGAAATAGCACCCCTTCCCCTACTGAAGAGGCCATAAAAAAAGGATTGCAAAGAAACTGGAACTGCATAGACAGAAGTAAAGAGGAAAACTTCAAAAGAATTCGGGTTTAGGAGGAGGGTGCGCAAATGTGTTGATGTTAGGTGGCTTGATGTTTTAATGAAATAAAGAAAACTGATAAGTACAAGTTAGTATTGTACTACCTTGAACTAGCAATAACTACCAGAATACAACTGACCGCTGTTGGTTGCCCTGGGAACCGTGACAGGCGCTCATTCTAGCAAACTTTATTTGCTTAGAATAGCAAATTCTAGTCTTTCAGATATTTTCTTTATTGACTGCTTGGTAACAGACTGCTGTTGATGTAGTCTATTTAATTCAAGTTCTCGTCTGCTTTTGCAGGGCAAGTTTGACATGAAATCAAAGAAGAATATGGGTCATTCATAAACGCTTTTTTCAACTGAAAGTAATGAGCAACATTAAAACTTGAAAGCCAGGAAATCTCCGTGTAAAATTTCCCCTGGAAAATTAACCCAGAAAATTCTCGAAATGGAAAACCTTCCTGCAGAAAATTACCCCCCCCCCCCCAAAAAAAATGCATATATTTTCCAATAGCAAATACTATATGTAAACAGTGGGCGAATTACAGCCCTTTCTCGAGAGGCTGTGGTTGGTTCAATAGTTATTGAACCTTTAAACTATGCTGAACTAAACGGCTATCTCAAAATTTTGGTCGGATGCATTTGGGGGAAAAGAGTCGTGGGAGGGGGGTCAGTTGCCCTCGGATCCTTTTGGTTGCACAAAAAGGGCACTAGAACTCTTAATTTCCGTCTGGATCAGTACACTCCCGATCTGCTAGGACCGTTAGTTCAATACGATTGCCCCTAAGAAAAAAATAAATAAAATAAAACTAAACACGCATCCGTGGTCTTCTTTCTGGCAAAATATATGAAATTCACCAATTTTGTAGATTGGAGGTTGAGACTTCTTCAGAAGGGTTCTCTGATATACTGAATCTGATGGAATAATTTTCATTAAGATCTCTTGACTTTTTGGGGATGTTTCTACCCTTTTTTTTAAATCAGGCAAATATTCCTTGGCTCGTAGCTTTTGATGGGTAACATTAAACTCAGTGAATTATATATATTTGGAATCAGTAGAAAAAAAAAAACTTTTGATGCATTAACGTTTATAAAAATTCCTTTTTCAGAGCTTCGGTTACTATGTAAAGAACTCCTGGTACTTGGGCACTATATGGGCCTTTACAAGGATACCAGTCACGGAAAACCCGTTTTTGACGGGTTAATTCAAGAGACCATTATAGAGTAATGCAATACATAGCGTGGTTTTCAATGCGTTTACGATATTTAGACTGTTGTTTTTGGGGTTTAGGGGGGGCGTACCTAGGTTAGGTTACGTATTTAACATATGCTATGCTTTAAACCGCACCCCCCTCCCCTAATGTGCAAATATATAGCCGAAATTTGTTTATAAACTATTATATATGCATCCTATTTTATTTTATTTCATTAGCATTAACCAAACTAAACTTTTTAGAAAGACTCGTATAATGCACAAGTACCGAACTGCTTGATATTGACTTTTTTTTAATCAACAGCTGTCACTACAATGTGATCCGCGAATAGAAAAAACGGATAAAAATCTAGTAAACAGTAATCAAATTTACTATCTTTCAACGTCGTAACCTCAAGGTGACTATACACGATGATTAATGAATGAATCGATCTTTAAGACCTTTACAGCAAGGCACATTAAGCTGAGCTTCCGTGCTTGCTTCGCATCAAAGGTTCTGACCTTTATTGGAGCTTCAACAAAAGATCATGATTACCCAAATTTGTGAACATTCCTGGCTTCATAATAGCTAAGGTGCTTAGGGGGATGCCTAAGCAACTTTTCGCGTATAGCAATTTAAAAGCATGACAAATCACTAGGCAACCAATTCTTACTATTTAGACTATTTTTACTATTTACTATTACTATTTCCCTATTTACTATTACTATTTTTACTATTTAACAGGGTTCGGACTGAATTTAAGATATCAAATAAAAAATTTGCTACTCAAACAATGAAGAAGATTATGTACTGATGAAATCTTAATTAAAAAGAAAACCAATTAAGTATTTTATACGCATATCTTATATCTGCCCTCAGCAACAGTGGCACCAATTGAGGGGGGGGGGGCATTATACCCCCTAAATTTTTGTTGCTCCACCTATATTTCTAAGAATACCGGTTTTTTTGTATTTTCATTTTAAAATCTTTTTTTTCGTATTTCAATTAGAAAAAACTTAAGAAAAATTGTCCATCCCCCTTAGATTTTAAATAAAATTCAACTCACCATCAAAACGAGAAAACACAATAAAAGAGTAAATGTCATTACTATATAGCCAACCACTAAGACTATAAAATTCCGCTAAGACTTTCAAAAAAGAAGGTTCGTGCCAAAAGCAGTTATTAATGGTAATAAATTAAAAAAACAAGTCTTTTCAACTGAAAGTAAGGAGTAACAGTAAAACTCAACGAACAGAAATTATTACGTATGTTAGGGGGTCTTCCCCCTCCTTAATACCTCGCTCTTTACGCTTAAATTCGACTTTCTGTTCCAATTATTTAAGAATGACTCCTGAAACATAAGAGCCGTTTGATTAGAATAATAAGTTTTTTAGAAGTTCTAAAAAATCGTTAGCGTAAAGAAAGAGGCATTAAGGAAGGGGTGGCCCCCTTCATATACGTAATATTTTCTGTTCGTTTTAAGTTTTAATGTTGCTCCTTACTTTCAGTTGAAAAACTTGTTTTTTTTTAAAATTTATTTTCTGATCATTTTTAAATAATGCCAGGAAACCAAACCCCCCTCAATGGAAAATTCCCTTCCCCCATGGAAAGATCCTCTAGCGCATGGGCGCTCATAAGATGAATTTTAGGGGGGGGGGGCTTGCCTGATTTAGTCGGCACTTCCAATGCTGCATAATAGAAACTTCAGAACAAAAATATAAAAATAAAAGGCAGCATCATTCAACCAGGGGGGGGGCTAGAGCCCTCCTATGCCCTCCATATGGGCGCCCATGCTCTAGCGTAGGTCCCCCTACCCACCAGAAAAATCCCCCTTCGCCAAAAAAATATCTGTACACTTCCCAATAGCCAATACTATATGTGAACTAAGGGCAAGTTAATAGCTTGCAGCCCTTCCCCAGTAAGCTGTGGAAGTCAAGTCGCCCTTAAAGACATAGTTACTAGATCTTTTAACTATGCTGAACAAAACGGCTATCTCAAAATTTTGATCAGACGACCTTGGCGAAAAAGGGGCGTGGAAATCTAACTAGATTTCAAATATTGGAGTCTGGCTGCCCTCCAATATTTGTGGTCACTTAAAAAGGGCATCAGAACTTTTGATTTACAATCAAATAACTTCTTCATATCTTCTAGGATTACTGGTTCGATACGATCACCACTGAAAAAAAATAACTAAACACATCCGTGATCTTGCTTCTGGCAATAACTCCAAAATTCCATATTTTTGTATATAGAATCTTGAAACCTCTGAAGTATGCTTCTCTGATATGCTAAGCCTCATGGTGTGATTTTCATCAAAATCATTCAATTTTTGAGGGTTTTTCTCCCCCTTTTCAAAAATTAGGGAATTTTTTCAGACTCGTAACTTTTGACATGGGTAACATTAAACTTGATGAATTTTAGACATTTCAAATAAGCATCAAAATTCGATTCTTTTGATGTATGTATTGTTGTCAAGACCCTGTTTCTTTGGGTTTCGGTTACTATTGAGCCACATCACTCCTTACTTACACTTCGTTACCACGAACTGTTTGGTTCTTGCTTTTTGGACATTTAGCCTTGGTAATCTTTTGGATGCCATGTGGTCGGGTGTTAGCTTAATGGTACTCTTCTCAAATACAGGACACATGCGAGAAGTGAAGTTTGGTTAATGCTAATGAAATAAACAAAATAGGATGAAAATATAGTTTATGAACAAATCTGGGCTATATATTTGCACATTAGGGGGGTGAGGGGGGGAGGTAAAGCATAGCATATTTAAATACGTAACCTAACCTAGGTACGTCCCCCCCCCTAAACCCCTAAAAAACAACAGTCTAAATATCGTAAACGCATTGAAAACCACGCTATGCATTGCATTACTCTATAATGGTCTCTTGAATTAACCCGTCAAAACCGGATTTTTCGTGACTGGTTTCCTTGTAAAGGCCCATATAGTGCCCAAGTACCAAGAGTTCTTTACATAGTAACAGAGGCTCTAAAAAAGGAATTTTGATAAACTTTAATGCATCAAAAGAGTTTGATTTTTATACTGATTCGAAATATATATAATTCACTGAGTTTAATGTTACCAATCAAAAGCTACGAGCCAAGGAAAATTTGCCTGATTTAAAAAAAAGGGTGGAAACATCCCCAAAAAGTCAAGCGATCTTAATGGAAATTATTCCATCAGATTCAGTATATCAGAGAACCCTCGAAGGGTGGCGGTAAAGATACCATATATTAAATATGTAACCTAATCTAACCTAACCTAGTTACCTTTTAGTCTCACTAAACCCCAAAAAACTAACGTTTAAATCTTCGTCACGGAGTGAGCAATCTCACTATGCCACGGAAACCTATTTATCAATACCGGCTTTGAGATGTCGATGCGGTCTTTCTTTGAAATGCGTCCTGTATTTGACAAGAGTACCTAGTCTAAATTTATAAAGTATCAAAACGTAAAATTAAATTTGTGTACAATGTGCTAAGTGTGTATTCTCATGATTCTCTATTCAAAGAAGTATTCTGTTTAATTTCAATCACCGTTCAAGCAATTTGTTTCGTGTTTGTTTTTCAGTAGGCTAGTAGATGAACTTGCTTTGTATCCCAACTACTTTACATAAGTATACCAAGTCTAATACGAAGAGAAAAACAAAACTATTCAGATATTGGCCCATTACCATATAAATCAATCTTATTTATTGTATCTCTGTCACTGAAGACACAGGGCAAGGACCACCAATTGGAGGAGAGAAACTACCCCTCCCACTAGATTTTAAAAATACCTTTTCCTGGTAGTTTTATTTTAATAATCTACAGAATGCTGGCCTCCCTGTATATTCCGTGAATTGGTACGTCTGTATTGGAATCAATTTATATATATATATTTTCTCTCTTTCTTTCTTATTATAGTGAATTTAAAGGATTTTATGTGTTTGTATTTTCTACCTGATTCATCCCATGTCAACCGTTTGGTTTTAGGTGAATCGTATTGATGTTTGTATGTAAATTGTTGTTAAGGTAAAATAAATATATCAAAATATCAAAGTGTCGAGATCTTCTTAAATTCTACTTTTGAGAAAGCAAGTTGACAGCCCCTTAAGTTATGACTTAGGGGCATTTAATACTTTACTAATCAAGTCGGTTTAATCCCCATGCACCTGCTGCTATTGAATGACAGTCCCCGCACGAGCTTATGCAGATAGAAACTGGGCAGGATCTATCCTCAACCCAGGCGGACAAACGATGACAAAAAATGTCCTTGGGATTTTCAAGTTAAATTTAAACCACAGTGCATTTATTTTAGGCATATTACATTATACCTTATGCTCAAAAGCCGCGAAGGTAATTACACTGGTTATATAGTCTATGTGTATTATTCATTGTACAAAAGATGTAATAATACGTCGGCGATTTGTAAAGAAGGAATAATAATGAAGCGCAGTCAGTATTTTTGACCGTATTGTAATGTCTGAGCAATTAAAATTAAAAATGCATGAATCTGGTTTTATGGTTTGATAAACAACAGCTGAATACAGCAAATACACGCTATCTTAATATGGCTCAATACGGTAATGACATGGCTAGTGCAGAGCTTGTTTTAAGTCAGAGGCATGATGAACAAGTCACGCATGCGGGAGAGGAGGACTTCCAACCTGGCCTCTATGGCACAAAATCCCTAGATTCTTGACATTTTTTTTTTACAATTTTACTTGTTTTTTCTTTTCTTTATCTGAACTCTTCCCCCCCCCTCCGAAAACCATGTTTATGTACCCAAGTCTATATGGACATATTTATCATAGCTGAACACAGTTACAAATTTAGGTGAAGTATTAGAAGAGGCCCACGGAAACATTCAGGGTAAAATACATAAAAACTTGCAGTTTTGGCACAATTTTCTGAAGTTTGTCTGGAGAGGGGTCTCCGAAGTGATCCTAAGAGATTATTTCCTTGGTCCCGCTGTAATTCAACCCTACCCATCTTAACCCTGTTCAACTCAACCCTAATTTAATTCAACCCCCATTCAACTAAACTTTAATTAATTCAACCCTATATCATGACTCCATTTAACTCATCCTCCATCTCACAGCCCCAAAATTAAGCTCAATCCACCCTGATTCAATCCAACTTCCATTTAAATCAACCCTAGTTAATTTAACAATATAACAGCGCAATATATCTTTTGTTGTAAGCAGTGTCGGATCTAGGGGCTGGGGCCCCTGCCGTCCCAACATTTTTCTGGCACCCTTTATCGTTTTTTTTCCTTTTTTTATTTACAAACTGGTTACAATAAATAAATAAACAAACTTCTCATTTAAAAAACACAATCCAATGCATTACTGCATACCGGGCAAAAATCCGAAAAAAAACAGACTTAAAAAAATAAAATAAATAAATGAAAAATATAATATTTTCTTTTATTATCTTTTATTTCCTCGGACCCTAATAAAACCCAACCCAAAAACAAATAAATATCTTCTCTCGCTTCCCTCTCCCACCCCTCCAACAAAAATTTTTTTTTACTATTTTTTTAAACAAACTTGTCAATATGGTCAACTATTGGCACCCTTGTTACATTGCCCCCCCCCCCAGATTTTGCTCTAGATCCACCTTTGGTTACAAATGATAAATGTTTCACAAAAATAAAATAGTACTTAGTTTCTTATCTTATAATATTTTAGTCCTCAGATCCTTTGTCCTCACTGAAGGACAAAGTCACTTGAGTTCAACACAGCTGCGTAACACAGTTCCTCCTCCAGTCGAGTAAGATTTGATAAATCTGATTTAATGGAGTGTTTTAATCTGGTTTGAATGAGGGGGTTTTCCCGAGGTATTTTCCACGATATAGTTATTGACGTTGATACTCTTATTAGACCGATTATAGTCAGTAAGTTTTTTTATAGTAGCCTATATACTACCTACATTCTTCAAGAAATTTCAGACTGTTCCACCTCATTCTTAAATGACACTGCCCTACTTAATAATTGCCCAAAGACACTGGGTGGTAGCAGAGTTGCTATCGGAGTCAGTAATCGTTTTTCCTTTTTTATATGGATTTAAGTAAGAGTTACGATAATCACGGTGCTTCATTTTGTTGCAGTATTCTTAACTCTTGAACCAAACTATGTTTGATTAAGTTTAGCATAGAAATTTTTAAATTAGGCTGAACTATAACTAGGCTGAACTGATGCAAAACCTTGGCCTACATGAAGGAAGGCTTCTCATATTTTTCGTAAGACATTGTCTGCATCATCCAGCATTTAGGGTGCTAGGCATATTCCCCTGGTAAACGCTCCTCATAGAGAATTCCCCCTTGACAATTCTCTTACTCGTATAATTGAGCAACCACAGAAAAAGCAAGACAAATAAAAATAATGAATTTTGGGATATTCTACCTACATTCCAAACATAGGCAGAATTTTTTTTTTAGTTTTGATAATAGTGACTAAAGTTTAAAAGCGTGTTATAGTTATTTGCTTAATACAATTTTTCTTATTAATCACTGAAAGACTGTTCCAAACGGAAATACCACTGACCTTAACGTCCGTTTAATATTCACAGTGTGCTCAATTTTGACCCGGAGCCAAAAAGGTTGCTAACCACCGGTGTCCTATAGTATTTATTTCCCCATTTTATGTTATTTTAATTCTATTTTTTCGTGTCTCCGGGGATTGATTTGTCATTGCAGGTTAAGATAAAGGTTAACACAGGGGGTAGTGGGGATGATATCAACCCCGATGGCAAACTTATGGACATTTCGATTTCTTTTTTACAGAATAGGTTTCTCAAAAATTCAATTTGATGTCAGGAGTTAGAGGGGTAGCGGATAGTAGAAAAGGAACCGAAACGAGGTTGATTGCTCTCCAGTAGCTTTTGGCCTTTAAAAAGGGCATTAGAACTTTCAATATCTAACCGAATAAGTCGCCTCCCAAATTTCTAAGATAGGCCTTTCTATTTGAAGTGGGTGGAAAAAGTTTTTGGAACATTTTTGAAATTTTCAGGGCGGAATTTTGAGGGAAAGCAATATTTGTGATTATTTTCCTTCTGCAATGGTCATATATGTTTCAGTCCAATCGAAAAAACTCAGCCCTTTTTGAGGGCCCTCTTTGTCAGAGGAAGGACCAATTTTAAAGGGATTAATCCTTTTAATAACTTTTGTAAATTGGTTCCCTTGGCCCAAGGACTTACGATTATAAGTTTTAAATTGAACAGAGAAAAAAGTTTTGCAAAAATGCACACACACACAAAAAAAAAATAATGAAGAAATAAGTACTAAAAGACATTCTACATCGCAGATTCTGCCTATCTTTGGAATATATGTAGATTATTCAAAAATTCCCTTTTTTCATCATTATTTTAATTTGTCATGCTCTCTTTGTGGCTGCTCAATCAATCAATCAATTTATTCAACCTATAAATTCACAACAACAAAAAACATTTTAACATAGACTCCCCCGCACGGTTCTATGGCCAGGAAAAAACAGGAGAGAAACAAAAATGAAACAAGTATATTAAAAAAAAAAACATTTCTAAAAAAAAAAACAAGTCTAAAAAAAACAAATCCACCTCAGAAAACCACAAAACCAAAAATTAGACAGAGGACTATCGCATGAATTATAACTACTTCCAATTGTATATTTGAAACCACAGTTTATATAATTATCCAGTAAGCTTATGGCAGATCATTTCTGGTCTTCGATCTCGGTGCGAACAAAAAGCTCCTCACACTTCTTTCTTCACCTATGGATCAGTGTGTTTGCGTCTATCAATGAGAAATGGTTACAAAGTGCATTATTCGTAATAGCGGGTTTCCACTTGTTTCCGATTGTTTCGCGTCTGACTTGTCTACCCGTGAAAAGATCTGATGCCGCTTATGTTTCTATCTGCAAAAACGTTCTCCGGAGCACTCGCACCCCGGTCCGGGTTTTTATAATGGGTGAGATAGGGAATGATCATACTGGATAATTATATAATAAACTGTGATTTGAAACCAAGCCACGAGATGGTGAGCAGAAGTCAAACACCCTCCACAACAAAAATTTACAACTCAGCCCAGTAGTCTGTCCAATTAGAAAATAAAAATGATAAAAAGGTGAAAAAAATATTTTTTCCAACAAATCAAAAAAAAGCTCAATTTTATATGTGGGGGGAATTTTCGCCAGGAGGGAGTTTTCCGCGGGGGAGTAAGCTAGACCCCCAAATTTCAGCCAGAATCAAACCATTTGAAGTTACCTATCCAGCTTTAATGACTTAGTTTTATCGTGGCGAAACATGACGTAAAAATAGTGACCTAGTGCTGGAAAATATACTTAGCACATTGAAACGTTGTCAGCAGAAATAGAGCAGCAACGAAAGTTCAGTAATAGCGAAAGAAAAGACAGACAACACAGCTTTTTAGAATATTGACATAGCTCTTGAACGTGGTACTTTAGGGGAAACATGAAGATGATTTAAAAGTCTTTATTTTCAGAAATTTCAGTGCAGACAAATTTTGATCACGCTGGCACAAAACAATTCTAAGCTTATTTGGGTGCTACTAACTCCTCACCGATGTCTCTAGTCTTGGCAATTGAACAATTACCAGCTATATGGCAAGTAAGCCATACAAAATATTATAATTTCCCAGGGAGGACATTTCTTCATGAGCTAAGGTCTTGTCAATTTAGAACCTATAATATATAATTTGCTTTAAACAAAATTTTCAAAGGTTGTTCTGCCAAGTGTGGTGGCGCACTCATCCCTGAACATATATACGCTCCATACAAGATGAATGGTTATTATATAGGATGCATATGCTGATTACTAACGATTATAACATTGAATGTTTGCACCTCAATAATTTGGAGACGGGAGGATCAGCAGACCTGTATATGAGGAGAGGGAGTACCCGAAGCCTCCACTTGTGCATTTTTAGAGCTAAATTTTCAGTCTCTTCGTGACAAGTGTCTCAGTCAACACGGGGAAGGATTTAACCCTTAACATTTCCTTATGTGGAATATTATAGTTGGACTAAGCGCGTAATGTTCATACTAACACGTAGTAGTGCCTGTTATTACAGATTTTTTTTTTTTTTAAGTGAAAGAAATAGATTACATTCATATGTTTACTTGCTCTGTAGGTAAATTTTTCTTGCAAATATAAAGCAACAAAGTTATAGAGGACCTTCTGCCACATGGTGTCGCAGTCATCCCTAAACATAAACGCAGTCTATGGAAAATGAACAGTTATTGCACAAAATAGATGAGATATTAAGAATTACTCACTGTCGTTAAGTGTTGTATAGTTGCGAACCAGTAACCAGGGGAGTGGGCCAGTTTATCTTTTTGTGTAAATTATATAAATTAAAAAAGTAAAATAATATAAATTAGGATATGATATATAATTTACTTACCGGAAATAAATCTGAATGTGTACCGTCTCATCTAAAAACGAAACTTGGCAAGATAGTAAAAATTGGTAATAGACTGATCACTATTTTAGATCCAGAACTGGACTGAGGTACTTTATCATCTTTTTCTTTCTTTTCAAATTGTGTCTTTTTAGGCACTTTAGTCCGATCTGAGGGTTTTTCTGTTGCTTTTTGAACTTCTTTGAGGGTTGTCGGTGGAAATGTTTTAGGTGTAACAGGAATGAGATCTTTCACTGATATTGTGGTTGTTGAATGCTTCTTCTTGAAACATAACCCTGCCATATTTTCTCTAATCTCTACACAATCATAGTCTTCAGTCCCGTCACATCGACAAGTCCACAAGTTTTCTGATTTTTCCTGCTTACGAAGAATATTAATTGAATTTTTACATTTTCCAGTACATTTTCGTCCATCAAACATGGCTCTGCAATACCGATTATAGAAGTCTAATGCTGTTTGACATTCAGCGTCTGCTAAACAAAGGTATGTGGCAACGTTGCAAGACATTGCAGCCGTACTACGCATGGCCGCTTGAACGAGCGGTCGACACACATCAATCCGCTCCTTTTGGATTTCACAATATGTATCGTTGCATTTGCACTAAACAAAAAAGTTTATGAATGCTAAATTACTATATAAACTATCGCTAAGAAAAACTGTTATTCTCTGCTCCAAAATTTATGTTGTTTAACAGCACTTTTGATTTACCACGCCATGTTGTTGCAGCTCAAACGCATACGGCTTTTAGCAAAAAAAATCGGAAAATTACAAGAACTGGATTTCCGGCGATTTAACATGGGCAGATAGGAATTCCAAACTACTGGCGAATTTATTAAACAAAATTTTATATTTCAAAAAATTGGACAATTACTATAGTTAGATATTAAGATTTTATGTTAGATAGATATGTATTGCATAATAAGGTCTGTAATTTTACAAGATTCAAGCTGAAATTTCTCTGTAAGTGATTATTAATCTGCCTTTGTTCGAGAAATGCTTTGAGTCAAAATTCAGTCTGCACAGAATTGGCGATGGTTAGTTTGAGAAAATCTTGGCATGCAGGATTGCCACTATAAGGATGGTAGAGGGTGTTCAATCTCCTAGATTTAAAAAAATAGCTTTTTGGTGTTTTCATTAAAAAAAAGAAAAAAGAGATGCAAACGACTAAATTTTAAAAATCATTTTTTTGTCTTCATAAGAAAAGGGAAAAATCCTTGCCCCCCACCCCAAGCTTTTCTTCACCCTTGTTAGAAAGTTAAGTTAGCTAGTTGACTTTAAGCTGATAGGTCAATTGTTGACAAAATTCCGCTTTCCTTACCGTATGTACATTTTAGAGTACATGAAAGACAAGCACGTAATAGTTTAGACTAGGCTAAAAAACACAAAAATCGCAAAATATTAGGTAGCGTTGATGACTTTTCTTTTCGACACTAGCGCCAGTTTGAACTCTAAGTTTCTCATGTTACAATGTTTGGTTTATAAAAGTTAATACTGAAATCGCTGGTCATTGTTATTTAGAAGAATGGTATAAACGACAATTTTGTAAAAGAGATGCTGTAAAAAGTGTCGTGGCGGAAATGGCATTTAGTCGTAAAGGTTCAAACTTAAATAGCATGATATTTCAAAACGAGAACCCTTTTTTTCATGGTGCTTAAAAATGAGAGAGAAAACAAACAATGGTTCGTGAAGAATGTTCAATATTTTCAAGAAGAAACATATTCAGCTCCTTTAATTGTAGAGTTCACGAGTTCAGCAAACGTGATGTAAAAGAAAGGTTATCACAAGAGTAATTTTACTGTTTTTTTCTCACAGCTCAAACGATAATTATCAAGGGCTTAATAAGTGAACAAGAACAAAAAATTAACCAGATTTTCAAGATCAATTATTCTGTCAGAAATGATATATGTCCCGTGAGTTTCCACACTTGCAAGCAGACATAAGATTTTAACATACTGTCTTATTTTTCATTTGCATTTTGTATTTTTCTATGTTGCTGACTTAACATAAATGCAACGTTTAAATTCAACAGGAGGCTTATTATGTCCAACTGACAAGGGTGGGGCAACATTTCTATTTTTTTTTTTTTTTAAGCATTAAGTTAGTTGAATATCTTATCCCTGACAACGAGACAACTTTTTTTCAAGTAATGCCTAAGGGTATGGGCTTAAAGCGTACTTAAAAACATTTTATTCTGAAATGAAAACCGTTTTTTATTATTGACTTCAGGCAAAATACGGATGCGTTCCAGGTAGTTGCACAGATTGAGGGGGAGGGGAGATGCTTAGGTCGGCGACTCTTTGAAAAGTAGAGGTTTTTACGATTCCACTAAAATATCACATTATAAACGATTCTCGGTATTCTTTTTTCTAACTTTGTTCAATCTAAAAGGAAGAAAAAGAAGTTGTGACGATGATCTTATAATAAAATTGTGAAATTTTACTTTAAAAAAAACACAAATTCTCTGACCTTTGATGGAGCACCTTTGAGATTTGCTATTCGACAAAAGCACGATATGAAGGAGTGACATACAATATCTCAGTAGCTGGCTCGAATTTATACCTCTGCCCCTCCCCTCTAACATTTCGAATCTGGATCAGTTGCTCAAAAAGTGACAAAGTAGAGAACCAATTATCAAAGACGAAGGTTTTTACCATTAATATATTATCGCTGATACCGTTTAACTGAAATAGTGGATATATACGACATGATATTGATACTATGAAATAAGGGGGAAAAGGAAACCAGAAGTTGCACAAAAGAAGTGTTTCCCTCTTTATGGAGTGAACTGCCAAAAGCCCTTCACCCTTTACTTTCAACCTGACTCACGAAGTTCAAGCTTCCATTCACTGTTACACCAGCACCTACTGTCCTGTTCCCTGATAAAAATATTAGAAATGCCGTTAGTTGAAATAGTGGATCAATACAATACAATATTGATATTATCAACTGAGGAGCGTATGTCTCAGCAAATCCACTTGCCAAAAACCCTTCCCCCGTAGCCACCAAACTACCTCACGAGTTTTAAATTTCCATTCAAATTTTGCAACAGTACGTAACTGTTCTATTGCTTCGTCTTATGATAAAGGTTTTTGAAATACCGTTAGCTGAAATAGTGTATCTATGCTATACAAAATGGATATTATCGACTGAGGGGGAAAGGAGTGAAGGGCTTGCTCAAAAGGAGTGAATGCCTCTTTGCGAATCCACTTGCCAAAAGCCCTTCCTCCTCCGATTCCAAACTACCTCACGAGTTTCAAATTTCTATTTACTTTCGTATCAACAGCTACTGTTCTGTTGCCTTGTCCTTTGAGAAAAGGTACTGATTTGCTCCCTTTTTTGTCTCAGGATAAAAGCAGAGAGGAGGGTCTTGGGTGAATCCTGAAAGCTTGTTGATCTCGATGACTAAAACTTTCACGGGCAGCTTTGAAGCATGTACTAGTCTACGGCTGGGTGTGTTTGAGCATATTGAGTAAGCGCAAAAATCTTCCTCGCTCAGAAAGAAAAGAAAATTGAGCTAATTCCCAAATATTCTGGATACAAATTTTGATACTTTTTCAATATCTTGTATCGCGAACATGAGCCAATAACCGGTTTTCATGGTCTTTATACCAGACAACATTAGCTTCGGGTCGGTGGGAAACTACGTTGTAGCTATATTTTAATTGCATATTTAGTTGGTATTTTGGTTTAGTTTACGCACCTAATATAATGCGGTCTGTTTCGACCAAACTCCCAAATCCTTAGGATAGAAGTTTCCCATGCATGGGAACAGGAAATGACAGAAAAGTAGACAGAATACCCCCGCTGAAACTTGAAACTTTTCTTTTTTTTTTGCTCATTCACAAAACACATCCTTGAAGATGAACTTTCTCACAGGTTATATGAGGGGCTATCAAGGACCCAGCTTATATTCTAGCAGTAGTGAAATACACACTAACTATAGATGCCTACCAAGTCGACCAAATTTTTTGTTAAAAATGAAAATACAAGTTTAAAAAAATTAGGAACAGGGACCTATTTATCACTCAACACCATTGATCGATAGTATACCAGGAACAGAATCAGGATTGTGTTTCCAGGGGAATTAGTGGACCAGGGAAAAGGCCGTTATGTTTGATAATTTACATATTCCATTGTTTGTAAACATTTTAGGACAACGGCAGAATTCGAAATTTTACCCTTAAACATAGCCAATAGGCTACACCCTTGACCCAATAATTTGATCAAATATAGGTAGTCCTTCCTCCCCTTCCTTGAACACAAAATTCAAAGTACCCTTGACCCCTCTCTCCCAACAGTCCAAATTACACAAAAATATACTCATCTGGCAACAGTGCTTCTGTTTATAAAGCCACCCGAGGTCAAAAGATCGACAAACACTCCTTTGTCATACCCTGTTGAAAGATACGCTTCGGTCTTCTCCCACGAAATCAAATGTCATTTTTATTAAACATTTTTGTCTTATCCTTAAGAATTAGTCGAAAGTCGCTTTTTGATAATATCATCCTAATAACTTAGAGCGTAAGGAATCAAGAGATATCGGCAGCGGTAACTCCCCCGGCAGCGGTCATGTTACGCAATATATACGAGTATGTTACAGAAGAAGGAAGAACATATTTCAATTTATTTTGTTCTATTATTACCACAAGTAGGTTTTACAACATTTTTTTGAAACGACCAAGATAAGGCTTTGATACTACTACTACTACTACTACTACTACTACTACTACTACTACTACTAACAACTCACCGCAGCACCCAGCCGCCTGAGTCAAACACAGCTACGCACGCTCCTCCTCCATCCCAATCTATTTAAAGCCTCCCTTTTTACACCCGCCCACGAAGTTCCCATTTCCTTTAAATCTTTCTTTATGACGTCCTCCCACCCCAGACGAAGACGACCTGCTTTCCGTTTAGCCCTAAACGGTTGGCCAAAAAGAACAACCTTTGGTAATCTGTCATCCTTCATCCGCACAACGTGCCCTAGCCAGCTCAACATTTCTTTCATTATAGCCCTAGAGAGCGGTATTGAACCACATTTTTCGTAAAGCCTATTGTTTGAAATACGGTCAGTCAGTCGGGTACTAGAACAATCCTTAAGCAATTTCTCTGGAAAACATCTAGCAAATCTTCGTCCACTTTTCTGAGCGCCCATGTTTCAGAACCACATTTGACAACTGTCATCGCTGTAGCTTCTAATATTCTAATCTTGGTTTGCAGACTTATCTTCCTATTCTTCCAAACTTTTTTTAACTGTGAAAAAACACCCTGAGCCTTGGCTATTCTACTTTTAACATCTTCACTGCTCCCACCATCTTTACTAATAATACTACCAATGTAAGTGAAGCTGCCCATCTGATCGATCTTTTCATTACCCAGCGTCATCTTTTCATCTTCACTTATTCCTAGCCTTAGTGACTTAGTCTTTTTAAGATTAATTTTTAAACCTATTCTAGCACCCTAAACTCGGAAAACCTCTAAAACTTCATTCATTTTGCTCACACTTTCATCTAGGATGCTCAAATCATCAGCATAATCTAAGTCCAGGAGACTTTTTCCTCCCCATTTGATTCCGTGGTCTCCCATTGCCTTTCCTGTGCTCCTTAAGACAAAGTCCATCAAAATAATCCATATAAAGGGGGATAGAACACAACCCTGCTTAACTCCTGATTCAATACAAAACCAGCTGCTAATCTCCTTTCCTACCTTAACCGCAGCAGTGTTATTCTCGTACATAGCACTAATCACTTTAATGTATTTGTCTGGTATACCATACAAGGATAAAACCTTTACTAAAGCTCTTCTATCAACATAATTGAACGCTTGCTCATAATCTATAAAACAAAGGACAAACAGTGTTTGACAACTCAGGCACTTCTCAATTATCAGCCTAAGAGTAAAAATTTGGTCGAAACGTCCTCTACCTTTTCTAAAACCGCACTGTTCTTCACTTAAAACTTTGTCGACGGCATCTCTCAGTCTAAAAAGTATCACATCACTAAGTAATTTACTACCTACAGAGACCAGACTAATGCCTCGATAATTACCACACTCACTTTTATCACCTTTCTTATAAATTGGCTTAATTAAGATTTTCCTAAAATCGTTAGGTACTTCCCCTTTTTCAAAAATCATATTCATAGTCTTCAGTAACTTATTTCTAACCTCAGAGCCACCGTATTTAAGAAACTCATTTACTACCCTATCAGCACCTGGAGTCTTCTTATTTTTAATCCTTTTAGTACTGTCGCTAATTCTTCCTGACAAAACAAATCTTCCTTCACATCCAAGGTATCACAAACTTTTTCATTTTCCTCTATATCTTTTCCTGCAACTCTATCTCGGTTAAGCAAATTCTCAAAATGTTCGGACCATCTCTCTTTACTTCTTTCCTTATCGTTAATTGTGGCCCCATTCCTATCTTTAACTGGGCCAAGTCCGGATTGAGTAATCCCTCTCAATTTATTGACATGCCAGTACAATATTTTACTATTATGGCGTCTAGCTGCATCTTCCAGATCCTCGGCAATTTTATCCATGGCCTCCACTTCACACCTCCTTAGTTCATATTTTAATAATTTCTCCAGTTTCCTTACATTCCTTTTGTTTTCAACTATCACTCAGATAATTCTTGTACAAGTCCTTTCTCCTTTAAGTTAAACATAAAGCTTTTTCACTAATATTCTTAGCTGCAGTTCTAGCTTTCTTCCCTAAGACACCTTCAGCAACTTCACAAATTATTTTTCTAAAATTATTCCACCATCATCCACATTATCAAATTTTAAACTCTCAAATTTAATATTCAACTGTTCCTGGAAAGTTTATCTCAAATTCTCATCCTGGAATCTTCCAACATCATAACTTCCCGGGAGGCAGTTACCCTTCCGATATTTTAGCTTTAAATTAACCCTTGACACTACTAGATGGTGATCTTTACTTTTAACATCAATAACAGCACTCCTGTATACCCTAGTATCTTGTATTGATCCTGCCAGTCTTCGGTTTACTATAACAAAATCAATAAGGTTTACTGTCTTACCATCACGTGAATACCATGTTAACTTATGAGCCATTTTATGACCAAACACCGTATTGGTTATAACTAGATTGTTATACCTACAAAATTGTAAAAGTCTGTATCCATTACTGTTTTCTTTTCATACACCAAATTTACCTAGGCTAGGATACCATCTATCCCTATTTCTACTGACCTGGGCGTTAAAATCTCCCAGTAATAACATGATATTTCTACCTGGGACCCTGTCTATTTGCTCCTGTAACTTTGAGTAAAATTCATCTGAATCACTAGTATCTCCATCAGTTGGTTCTACAGGGGCATATACTACTATAACTGATACCCTGAACTTTTTAGTCATAAAATGAGTAATTAGTATTCTATTATTAACACCTTCCCAGCCTAAACAAGACTTAGCAGCTTCCTTATTCATCATGAGCCCTACTCCCTGTCTATGTACCCCATCCTTCCTACCTGAGTAAACAAATTCTATATCACCTAATTTCATGCTTCCTACCCCTGGCATATGAGTTTCTGAAACTCCTAATAAGTCCAATTCGAATCGTCTGAATTCGTCAGTCAAAATGTCGATACGATGGTCATTTTTTAACGTCGTAACATTAGAAGTTCCAATTTTTTGTTCTTTAAATCGTTGAAATTATTTTCGCATCAGGAAAAGCAATGATCCCGGATACCAGTGCAGGACGGGATCACATATCTTCTCAAGTCTACACCGAATTGCTTAAGCCGGCTTAGAACCGAACAGCAAGAGGTCCCTGGGATCTCCATGAATGGAAGCTTTGTGCAATCCTGGGCCCATCTTGGTCACAGCATGGTTTTCAGCACTTGGCGGTGCTTTTCTATCAACAAGAGTCGAAATCCTTTACAGACAATCTCCAGCCTATTATCTCCAACTCATTATATACTCATGCCTACAAATATTATGCTACTACGGGGAGGCAGCCCATAATAAATAAACTAGCTAGGAAGAGGTTTTTCAGCCCGAACACGCCCGTCAAAACATACCAAGTCCAGAAGAAATGTCCATTAGTCAGAATCCCGTGCGAATGCTGTCTCGTTTACTAGGCTATAATTTCCTCGAATGGCGCCACTCCTCAAGTGGGAATAGAGTTGACCGCAAGGTGCCCAGTCTTGCAGGTACCCGGAAAGGGACGAGACAGCTCTTTGCAGAGGCCGTTGTCCATAGATCTGGATCTTACGCCCTGTCGCAGTTGTCCTCCTATAGAGGATCCTCCCGCGATGGTGTTCTCCATCACCATGGAATTTAACCCATTACTGGGAGAAGGTTTGTATCTCATAGGACTTTTGGACAAACCAGTAGGCTCTTCTGAGTGTACATTTGAGGGACCTTCTTCCTCCTCTGCCTGTATTTATGAACCCGGGTGAGGGTGCCCCAGTTTCTATTATGGACCCCCAGGGACAAGGTCCCCCCTTGGTCAGTGCCTCCTATGGAGATACCTTACATATCTGTAGGGTGTTCCCGTATCGCCACCTGGGGACACGCTGAGTGGCCTGGGAGAGGCCCAATAAGGCTGCCAAATGGTAAATACATTCTATTTACTAGATAAATGGTATGTATAACCTATAACTTATAACCAACTTATAACCTAAA